>OX940974.1:155895949-156081918 GCA_954871275.1 Leptopterna dolabrata
GTTTGGCAAGGGAAATTTGTCTGAAATTGTTCGTTCGTTAAGTTTCCTATAGTCTATAACGAGTCGAAATTTAGGTTGACCGGACGCATCCATTTTCTTAGGGACTATCCAAAGTGGGGCGTTGTATGGTGAATTGGAGGGTCGGATGATTTTTTGGTCTAACATGATTGCGACTTGTTTTTTCACTTCGTCCTTGTAAATGTTAGGGTATCTGTAGGGTTTTGCGTATATCGGTATTTCGTCCGAAGTCCGTATGTGATGTTTAATTTGGTTGGTAAAGGTCAAGGGTTGGTCATCCGTCTGGAACAAGTCTGAATATTCCTTTACTAGTTTTGTGATCTCTCGTTTTTCTTCCTGATTTAGGTGATCTAAACGCAATTTCCCTAGGTCTAGCTGAGTTTCCGTTCTGGGTTTTGACAGAGTGGGTGTCGGGGAATTTTGATCGTCATCTAGGAAAAGGTTATCTATGATGGGTTCCCCTGATATTGGATGTGTTTGGGTGAACGTGATAGGTTGTTCAGTGGGATTCATTGCATGAACGTAAGCGTGATAATTGACCACATTAGTAAGACAACGGGGAATTTCGATGTTATTGATGGTGGTTTGAGGGATAATTATTTCTCCATTTCCTAGGTTCCCTATTTTGACCTTGATTTGGCGGATCGTTCTGGCTTCAATTAGGAAGGATTCATCTATGGGGTCTGATTTCGGTTTTTGGTCGGCAAACAATAGTTCTAACGCATAATTTGGGGTTTTCAAAACATTCTTATCGAAGTCCACCTTAGCTTTGATCAATGTCAAATTGTCCATTCCCAGTAGCATATCAAATCGGTCATGGAACTGAAATAAACTAAAAGGAAGGTTTAAATTGGGAATTTTGAAAAGGTTACCACACGGTATTATGGTTCGTTTGCAAATTTCAGAGGTACCATGGGCGGTACGTACTACTCCTGAATCTCGTTGTAATTTAAGGGGGAAATGTTGATAGGCGATTTTGGGGTTCACGAAACTTCGAGAGCTCCCAGTGTCTATGAGAATTTTTAGGTTTAGGTTGGGCATAACAATGTAAGGGAGGGATTTTTGGGTGAGGTTCATGAGTTCGATGATTCGGGGAGGCTCGGTGTCCCTAAAAAATCATTAGCCTGTTCAATCGCCAAGCTGTCGAACTGGGCATTCATTTGTTCGTAATCGGGTGGATGTTCCACCTGATAACCAGGAAAATCGTCTACCATACTCTGATCAAAATATTGGGCGTTCTGGGGTTCCAAGGGGGGTTCGGAGTCGTAACGATCGATGTTTGGGGTTGGGGTTGTTATTTGCTCTGAGTCTATCAAGTTGAAATTAGTATTTCTCGTTGAAATTGACATGGGAGTTGGGCCTTTGGTCTGGTTCGATCCAGATTTTACTTGGTTCCAGGAGTTTTGGGGTTTCGGGAAATTTGATCTCGGCATATTCGGCTGGGGAGGTTGTTGGTATTTAATTTGGGGGTTTCCGGAAGGGAATCTTGCTGGATTCTGGCTGTAATTGTTCTGGTAAAAAGGTCTCGGTTGATATTGAAGAGGAGGCCTATAAAAGTTTTGATTGTTCGGTCTAGGAGCGCCTTGTTGTGTTGTAACCTGAGCTCTCTGGCCGATAACGGCGGGGCGTATCTGTTGCTGAGTGGCAACTTTGCCGCCAGCTCTCAAGTTGAAGTCGTTACACAACATTGATAATGCTGACCCCAGGTCGGCAGGTGACTTGGTTCTTAAGAGGGAACCGAGAGGTTCTGCGATTCCGTGTAAGAAAACTCGTAATGCCAAATTCTGCATGTACGGAATCAAGTAATGACCAGCGTCTCCCATATTCATTTGGATGTACGCTACTTGCGAATTTAGGACTTGGCTAATCCTGTCGTGGAAGGCAAAACAGTCCTCTTGTTGGGTCTGTCTCATTTTTGTTAGTTCAATAGTTAAGGTGTAAGTGTCTCTTTTATCGCTATAAGTGTGTAGTAAAGCTTTTCTTAACTCTGGATACGATTCTATTGAATTTACATAAATTTGATCGGCAATTCTTTGGCCTATTTTGGAGGTGAATGCGCCTAAGATTATGTCGTTCTGGAAATTATCGGGGTTTTGGTTATCATGAAATCTTAAATAAATTTTGTCACATTGCTTGATGAATTTCGCAAGTATGAGGGGTTCGCCGTTGAAGTGCGGGATCAAGTTGTCGTATTCTCTTCTATACTCCGGGGGTGCTCTTGAATTATGAGGGGGGTCGAGGGTTACGCCGGAATTTCCTGAAGCGGTTACGCCGGAATTCCCTGAAGCGGTTACGCCGGAATTTCCTTGGAGGTCGCTACTGTCGTCGTTTTCGCGGATAGGGTGTAGGGCTCGATGTACCAGTTCAGCCGCATTGGGGTTACTGGCGGGTAGGGGAATATCGCTGACGTTCAAACGATGCATTTTGTGCAAGTGCTTCCAATCCCAGAAGCTAGGGTGTTTGGTTGTTGTAGTTTTGGGAATTGTGTTGTCTTAGTGGAAAATCTATGGGGAGGCGCAAGAGATGCGGCAACACAGGGTGTCCAATAGATTTAATACTTTGCTTAAATTGTTTCTTAATGTGAGTCGCCAGGGAGGTGCGGACACAACGCAAGGTATCTGGTCAACTCTTACTTGCTAAGTTTCTTAAGATTCTCTAAAATGAGTTGCCAGGGAGGTGCAGGACACAACACGAGGTATCTGGTCAACAGTTACTTGCTAGTTCTTAAGATTCTCTAAAATGAGTTGCCAGGGAGGTGCAGGACACAACACGAGGTATCTGGTCAACAGTTACTTGCTAGTTCTTAAGATTCTCTAAAATGAGTTGCCAGGGAGGTGCAGGACACAACGCGAGGTATCTGGTCAACTCTTATTTGCTAGTTTCTTGGAATTACGTTTCTTTTATCAATTTAATTATGTTGCAGTTTCTTCTTAATTACTGGCAAGCCAAGGTGGGGCTTCTAAATCTACTACTAAGAGAGATGTGGGGCGGTGTAATCTTGCAGTAAAATATTCACTTTCACTACTTACAGCAGTCCGCACAGGGAGTCCAACATCGTCTCTTAGGAGTCTCGTCTTCCGTAGATGTTGATGTAGTCTTCACACAGACGTAATCCTCACGCGATATGCACTCGCGTACGTTCACTCTCTGAATTCTTGAAAAGAAAGAATTCCACGATGTTCATTCGCGGAACCGAGAGTGTCCTACTCCGACTGCGCCAGTTATGTTGGGAGCTTGAAGAAATAAGTTTTTAAAAAACCACTTGAACTTTTATTACACGATTAAACATATGGATCGGTAAGAAAACGGGCAGAGTAACGTTCTGTGTGACGGTAAAGACGAGACTGGCGCGAGAGCTGCCAGTGGGTTGTATTTATGGGGTCGGAATGCTGAATCAGCGGGAAAGGTAAATATCAGCATTATTGCTGATATAACTTATATATAAGTAGTATACCAAAGCCAATCCTGGCTCACCGACTTAGATCCCTGATGTTTTCATTTTCACTTGAATCTCTGATGTTTTTATTTTCACTTAGATCTCTGATGTTTTTATTTTCACTTAGATCTCTGATGTTTTTGTTTTCACTTAAATCTCTGATGTTTTTATTTTCACTTAAAATCTCAGATGTTTTTATTTTCACTTGAATCTCTGATGTTTTCATTTAGTAACTTTTTTTAAAAATATTTTTTATCAGAAACTCTAGTGAAAACTCTAAAAAGTCACTGGTTCTGATGTTTTGTGATAAAAAGTTATAACAGGGATTTAAGTCGGGAGATAAAAATGCAAATTTAGGACTATTTAGGGGTCGATATTTTCGAAATTTAGCTCTCTCTGATGTTTTCACTAGAAAAAATAAAAAAATTAAAATGACGTCACGCTAAAAATATTTTTGAATCGTCTTAAATTAAAATGATATCGTCTTAAATTAAAAAAACGAGACGCTAGATCTCTTCTGAATTTGGGAATCCCAAACCATTAGAGGTTGGGCCCCACCAATAAGAATTCAATGGGTGGATAAAAAAAAAAAAAAAAAGGTGAGGGGTTAGTTAAAAGGATGATATGGGAGACAGGATAAATAGTATCCATACAAGAATAGACAAAAAGAAAAAGTGGGTGGATAAAAAAAAAATTAGGGGTTAGTTAAAAGAATCTCTTTTCTAATAAAAATGAATAAGGAACAGTTATTAAAAAAGGTTAATTTTGAAAGCTCCACAAATAAACTCTCTGAGTTGGAACGTGGAAAACCATACAAGGTTATAAGTTTTGAGTTCGTGAAAACGAAATACTCCCAGGAAAATTCAGAGAGTGTAATTGCCAACTTGGGAGAATTCAGAGTATTTTTACCTGAAAGATATGCACTCACTTTTGAAAAATCCGAACTCAAAGCTCTAGTTAAGCACGGTGTTTGTTTAGTGTACTATGGAATGGTTAAATCGAAAAATGGAAAAGACATGCATAACATCAAGTTTGTTTATTAGAGGTACACCTATAATTTTAAGAAAAAATCGTTTTAAGGGAAATTTTCCACTAAAACAATAATATTATACTAAGTTGTTTTCCAAGACAAAAGAAAAAAAGGTGGGCTTATGGCAGACACCCTCACCTTTTCCAAAACTTAGACTTACAATAATTATACATTGTGTTTTTTATAGGGAATCCCTATAAAAACTGACTTAAAACCTATTTTTTACACATATTTATCTAGAATACTTTTAAACTCTGCTCTGAAGCTCCTAGATAGAAATTAATAACGAACTTTGAACCCATAATTCGTTCTACTATTTATTTTTCTCACAGGCATTTCAACAAAATTTTCTTTCAGTATCTCATCCTCAGAATTTTCATCAACTACTTCCTGATCCTGTTCATCTTTTGTGTATTCAAACATTTCATCCTCTGTCTTGTTGAAATCTTCAGGTGCATTCCTAACAATACCTTTAGGCAAACAATTTACGATTCTTATCAAATATTCTATTCCTTTTTCGCTATCAATTTTCTTTTCCAACTGATCAATCACGAACTTTACAATTTCTAGTTTTTCGTTGTGAAAATTGTTGTTTCCCAATTGTTCTTGAGCGTACAAATAATACAATCGCTGTTGCAACTGTTGGAGGTTGTCAATGTATTTAAATTCTACAGGATTTTCTGTATACTCGATCACTCCAGATCCTGATTTACCTGCCTTCAATTCCTTCCAAATAGGAGCAATCAACTCTCTGTACTTTTTCCCCTTACTTGACTTTGGTAATCCCGTAGTTGGATCATTCTTTTGGTATAAAGAATTCGTTTGAATGAGAATTTTCTTGTAAACTTTCAAATCCTCTTGAGTGTATTTATTAGGATCAGGTCCCAGAGGATCAGCTAACAAACGCCATAATCCGTGCGTTCCTTTGTAAGTTTCTTTTTGAATAACGATTGTATCTCCATTTACTTGAATTTGTTGGTCTCCGATGTAAATTTTGTCCTCTTTTCCCCATATACCAAATTGTTTATCATCCTGTCTGATGTAATGTCTAGCAATCGGACCAATTCCTTTCGGACCAACGCTATTCGATGGGGATTGATTCCGATCTACCATATCCATGATGTTTGATAAGCTACTGCTTGTGTTTACTACGGTATCATCTGACGCCTTATCATAAGTTTCAACTAGTGCAGAAGCTCCTTCCGTTGGATTAATTTCAAAAGTATTAGTAGGTCCGAAAGTCACCAGTTTTCTTTTCTTGACAGGAGAACTAGTTGCCATAGGAGCTTGCATGTATGGAACAATTTCCAACTTCTTGAGGTCTTCGTCAGTTTGTTTCACGACATTTTTTATTTCAACTAATTTTTCAGTGATGGGTGCAAACATCTTTTCTTGAGTTTCTCTTTCGTTCAACTTATCTACTCTAGCTTCTCGGAAATCACGTCTCAACTCTTGTTCTAGTTTTCGAATTTTGTTCGCTTCCTTGACAGTCATTTCTTTTTTGGGTTTTCTCAGGAAAATTCGATTTTCTGGTTCTGATTCTGAATCATCAGGTTGATCACGAGTTTCTGAATCATGAGTTTCAATCTTATTTTCGTTATATTTTTTCAACAAAAGTTTTTCTAAATGTTTTTCAGTAGACATTTATTATAGTAAAACAAATTTTTTTTTTTTTTTTCATAAACGCTTGAACGGTTGTTTGAACGCCTAACCGTTTAACGATTGAACGCTTGAACGATCGTTTGAACGCCTAAGCGATTGACGGTTGAACGCTTGAACGATTGTTTTAACGCCTAAGCGATTGACGGTTGAACGCTTGAACGATTGTTTTAACGCCTAAGCGATTGACGGTTGAACGCTTGAACGATTGTTTTAACGCCTAGGTGTTCAAAAAATTTTCATATAATAAATAACTATGATTACGAAAAATATAGATTTAACCGAAAATCAATTAACCAAATTGCGAACCGCTTACAAAAAGCGTAGATCTGTTACAGTTCGTTTGGCAGCGAAACAAATTTCAGGAAATGGAAAACATAAAATCAGTCTGTGGGAAACTCAATCAAAAGCATTTGAAAAAGCGAGAGGAGAAAAGAAAGGAATTACGTTAACTTTGGATTATGAACAACTACATTTGAATCACACGGGTGGATTCCTACCACTGTTATTTGCAGGAATAGGAGCACTTGGAGCGTTATTAGGTGGGGGTGCTGCAGTAGCAAATTCAGTAATAGACTCGAAACATAAAGCTGCTGAAGAAGCGGAAATAAAACGTCATAATCTCGAGATGGAAAAACTAGCTCAAAATGCAAAAAGTTTAAGTATTGGGGCTGGTTTAAAAAAACGAAAAAAACGGAAAACTACCAACCTCTGAGTAATTTAGATTTAAATCGTTATGCGAAAAATTTTAAAATAAAACATTTCCGAGGTATTTTCATGAAAGATGAACTTCCTAATCGGTCTAAACCCGTTGAATGCGGAATTATTAATTTGGAAAATTCTAATCAAAATGGTAGTCACTGGACTTGTTATTTTAAAAAATCCGAAAAAGAAAAGTATTATTTCGATTCCTATGGAAACGCACCACCTCCTAAAGAGTTGGTAAAATACTTGGAAAATAAAAATATTTTTTACAATTCCGAACAAATTCAAAAGTATAACGATCCTCCGATTTGCGGTCATCTGTCTTTGATAGTGTTAAAAGAACTTTCAAACGGAAAAGATTATGAAACTGTTTTAAAAACTTGTCCGCTCCTGACGATAAGCCGGGTTACGTTTCAGATAAGTTTTTTCTGTTTTTTATCTGTTTGTTTTATCTTCCGATCCGTTTGATATCATCTGTATTCAACTGTGTTATCTCTCTAATAAGCCCACAGTTAAAGAGTCATAGATGGGGGTCGAAAGTGGGGGAGGGCCCCCCTCGCCACCGCCTAACAACAACACTCAGCCTCTCAAAGACCAACAACAACCGTTACTAAATCAACCCAACACTAATAAACTAAAGGACGATTCGAAGACTTCACACACCTCTCCCGACTACTTATTACGAGCAACTAAAAACCGTTTTAGGAACACCGATCACGGACCATTCTTTATTTTTGTTGAGAGTAAAGCAGGAAAAATAGGTAAAACCCACCCCATGGTGTTTGGAAAATGGCTATTTAACAACACGAAAATAGATAAACACTCCATCAAAAACGTATCGTCTGTAGGCGCAAACCGCATCAAAATCGAAACGGCTACAGCTACGGCAGCAAATAATTTATTAGAATTTACCGGATTTTCGGAAAAAAACCTGTTTGCGTATATACCAGACTCACTGATTTACAAAACAGGTGTAGTGCGTAATATCGACACATCTCTTGGAGACGAGGAGATATTAGGGGAAATCATTTCTCCCGTTCCAGTTATCAGAATGAGAAGACTGTCAAAACTCCAAGTAAACCCTGATGGCACGACTCAAAGAACCATACTCCCTACATGTTTCATAGTATTTGATGCACAAACGATCCCAGAACACATTTCAATTTACGGCATGCGTTGCCGCGTAAATGCGTACGTACCTCCTGTGCGGGTATGTACACTATGCTACCGCATTGGACACATCAAATTCCAGTGCCGAGATGGATTCCGATGCCTGCACTGTGGTGAGAAACACGAAAGCTCGACATGTTCATCTGCTCGAACCGCAGTTAGTTTGTGCATCAACTGCAAAGGAACTGACCACAAGGCTAATGACAAGAAGTGCCCATTATTTCTTGAAAAGCAAAAACAAAACAGAGATCGCTTTATGGCAGATCCATATGCAACAGTTGTGAGCAACCGCTTCCAGCTTCTCAACCAGTCGGAAGGTACTACCGAACCGGAAGTTTTCCCCAGATTACCACCCCCAAGTCAACAAAAGAAGCAATCTCGTCGCCTCCCACAGCAACGAATCCAACCCTACAAAAGACCGGAAAGACCAGCCAAACCAGGCACAGGTGAAGAAGCGGACGACTGGTTCGCGGAAAGCCAAATCTACAATGCAAGTCTACAGGAGTCATCTTCATCTGTCCCGCCTCCTGCTTTCCCTCGCACAAATAAACAGAAAATGAGACCCGACCACCAGCAGGACAACATGGACATAGACGACATAGAAATTATCACCCAAACAGCTAATGACATTGAACGTCTTATTGCGAGACACTCAAATAAGTCCGAGGATATGATCCTCCACCAATCTATATCCAAACTTTTACAAGGAATGATAACAAACCATGGCGTCAAACCTAACAATCAATAATAACAATAACCCTAATCATAATAATAATAATAGCAATAACAATAACAACAACAAAATAACATTTATACAATGGAACGCCCGTTCCCTCGTCAGCAACAGAAATAGCTTAGAACATTTCTTGTCAGAAAAACCAGTAACAGCCGCTGCTATATCAGAAACTTGGTTTCACCCTGAACGGACGTACCGTTTTAGGGGCTATAACCTCCTTCGTCATGACAGATCTGATGGCCGAGCAGGAGCTGCTCTCCTAATAAAACAAGGAATCCACTATGAACCACTGAACATCACGGTCCAATTCGAGGGTGTCTTTTTGGTCGGAGCAATTCTAACACTTAATCAAAATTCCAAGCTTACAGTGGTTTCGATTTATAATACTCCAGCAAACAATGTAACAAGTCGACAATGGGACTCTCTATTTCAAAGTTTCAGCGGACCTTGTATGATCACGGGGGACTTCAACTGCCATCACATGGCAGCTGGGAGTTCCTTTACCGACCGGCGGGGCACAAACCTCTTCGACGCAGCAGCCATAAATGGATTCTCTTATCTCAACGATGGCACACCAACTCTAATACCTGCGGCAAACCATACACACGCCTCTGCGGTGGATTTGACTTTTGTCAGTTCAAACTGGGCAAATAGGTTTGACTGGAAAATTATATCAGATCCCATGGGATCCAACCATTGGCCATCACTCATATCGTTTGATGAAGAGGAATGAGGATCCATCCACCGCTCAGATGCCGCATAAGAAATGGAATTTTGAGAAAGCAGATTGGGAAAAATTCGGTCACTATCTCATTCAACACGAAGACCAATTGGTAGGATCGGCACTATCATATGAAGAGTTCATCCAACTGCTGTGGGATGCTAGCGACCATGCTGTGCCACGGCGACGAAATCATCCTAAACCCCTGAGAAACTACTGGTGGAACGCTGACTGCTCGGTGGCGGTAGAAAACAGGAAGAGGGCCTTCCAAAGATACAAAGACAATCCGTGCTACCTTACATTTGTGGGGGCAGACCAACAGAATGAGATCGCTAAATCAGTATTGGCTAAGGCCAAAAGAGATGCATTTCAGAAGTTCTGCGACGAAATTAATAGATCGACGCCTATCAGACAGATATGGGAGCATATCAAAGTGCTCCAAAGATCGAAGCTTCCACCTAGGCCAATTTTACAGGGGGACTGGACTGAAGAGTTCCACGGGAGCCTAACACCAGACTGGGTAAACCCTCCAGCACGACAAAATGGATCTCCTAGACAGCCACACAACCAAGATGTGGACCACTTCATGTCCCCTTTCTCAATGAAGGAGTTCATGACTGCAGTCACCCGTAAGTCAAATACGTGCCCAGGAATGGATGGTCTCCCCTATAAAGTCTTACAACAGCTGCCTCCTGCATATCAACGGAAACTCCTGGATTTCTACAATCTATTTTGGCAAACTGGCACCTACCCCGACTCCTGGATGGAATATGTTATCGTACCTATTCTCAAACCTGGCAAGCTCCCAAATAATGCCAAATCGTTCCGACCTATTGCTATGGCTTCCTGCCTCATGAAGACCTTTGAACGAATGGTCAAGTTCCGACTTATGTGGTGGTTGGAGGCAAAGGGACACCTACCGTCCAGTCAGTTTGGTTTTCGGTCTCAACGGTCAACCATGGACGCGGTCTGCAGACTTGTCACTGACATATCCAATGGCCTCACCAACAACCAAACGACTCTGGCATTATTCCTGGATATCACGTCAGCATACGATGATGTGTGTCTTCCCTTGTTACTCAACCAACTCCAGAGCACTGGAGTACCACCCGTAGCTGCTAACAACATCATCCGGCTGATTGAAGAAAGGAACATTTATGTGTGTACCTGCGGACAACTCTCCCCCCCTCGCAAAACCTGGAAAGGACTACCACAGGGGGCTATTCTTAGTACGGCCCTTTATCTTATTTATATATCGGATGTTGAGGAGTACTTGCCAGAGGAGGTAAAAATAATCCAGTATGCAGACGATGTATGCCTCTACTGCACGGACTCCGACCCAGATAGGTGCATTAATCTTCTTGATGAAGCCGTCACCAACATCAAAGCCTATTTCACCCACCTAGGTCTATCGATATCCTCTCAGAAATCTGCAGTGTGCCCTTTCTCTCGAAGACAGAGACTTCCACTGGGGGAGACCGTCGCTCTTGGAGGAACCACCTTCTCTTGTGTCCGCCGGACTAAGTTTCTTGGTGTGACACTAACAACGAAACTGAGTTGGAACCCCCATATACAACATTTAGCCTCCAAATCAGAAAAGTATCTGAACATACTGCGCTCCTTCACCAACACAAGATGGGGGGCTGACCCAAAGACTGCTTTGCTATTCTACAGAGCCACAATCAGAGCTGTTCTTGACTACGGGTCAGTTTTCTACGGATCAGCAGCACAAACACCTTTACAGGAATTGGATCGAATCCAGTACAAAGCCTTGCGAATAACATCAGGAGCACTAATGTCAACCCCTATCAACGCCCTGCTAGCTGAATCCGGAGAACCCCCACTTCATTTGCGCCGAAACATGCTTGCAGACCGCTTCCTACTCCAGCTCTGCAGCAAGAATGAAGATATTTTCAGCAGCATACGAAAGTTGGCTATTGACAACCTCACTGAACGCTACTGGACAAAGAGGCCGTCACCTCTCCTGTGCACTAGCTTCACTAAACTAAGTGACCTGTTCAAATGGATGGCTTTCTCAGCAACCCCGTATCCGTACACGATCCCATACCAATTCTTCAAGCAACAGCTCACCACGTTGCGTCTGCCAAATGCTGCCTACACGAATCCCAACACAGCGACCCAATACCTGCAAAATTTGCTGCGGAATAAATGGCCAGACTGTTTGGCTATTTTCACCGACGGATCCTTGCACAACAATAAAACGGGTTGTGCCTTCTATGACTGGTCATCCAAAGTTGCACGGGAATACAGTCTGTGGCACCACGCATCAATCCACAGCGCCGAATCATTCGCCATTCTTAAGGCACTACAGTATGCCAGTGAGATGAACAGCTCTCATTCTGGAGTAATTGTCCTCACAGACTCACAGAGTGTTACGTCCAAGCTCAGTAACCTAAGTCTATTGTCGCGACTCACTCCTTGCGAAACCGACATAGTAAAAGAAATTCAACAGCTGAGAAATAACGGAAAAAGAGTAGGAATCTGTTGGATCAAGGGACACGCTGGTATCACTGGGAATATACTGGCAGACGCTCACGCAAAGAAGGCAGCAGATTTACCGGAACCATCACCAAACCCCCTCTACCCATACTCAGATCTCCAAAAACATGCAATACAAGAACTACTTAGCGCATGGAAGGGTGAGTTCTTAGCCCACCCATCAAAGAATCGATACAAGGACCTCTTCCCGACCCCTAGCGGTATCCCATGGTTCAATACCTCTCCTGGGGCGAAACCTAGGAGATTCTATACAATGATCGGCAGACTGAGAAATGGCCATTGCGCAACGAGAAATTACCTGTTTAAGATCGGCAAATCCGACTCGCCTCTATGCCAGTTTTGCTTAACAAGCGAGGAAACCCCACAGCATCTGATTCTAGAATGCACGACACATTCTGCAGCCAGAGAGCCCCTTCTTGCGGCTTTAACCTCGAAGACCATCAACCCATTTAACCTGGACTCCGCTCTGGCAGAAGGCAGCACGGAAATCTACAGTTCAATTTACGATTTTATTGTACAAACAAGTATTGTATTTTAAGGCTATGAACAATTCAGTAATTTCCAATCTAATCTAAACGAGCTCGTGCAATTATGTACCTATTTCGAAGTGTAATCTTATGTACGTGATCTTATGTAAGTTCAAGGCTGTATGTTAACTCTAAGCCAATAAATTAAAAAAAAAAAAAAAAAGTTTTAAAAACATGCAGAGGGAAATTGAATTCTTAAACTTAGTATAATATTGTTGTTTTAATGGAAATTTTCCATTAAAACGTTTTTTATTAAAATTAATAATTAAACAAACGTTTTCTTATAGCTTGATTTGTATCTTTATATTCCAAAATTTTAGCAATTTTTTTTTCCTTTAAAAGGTGGTATTGCCTTTAATGGGACCCGTCGAATCGACGGGTCCCATGTATTTAAAGATTTTTTTTCAAATCGATACCCCCACTTTAATAGAGGGTGGTATCAAATCGACTGGTCACTTATTGCCTTAATGGGGGGGGCGTCGATTCGACGCCCCCTTTTAGTAATTGGGTTTTAAAAATTATTTTTTAAATCTACTTGACTTGTATTTGCCTTAATAGGGGGCGTCGATTCGACGCCCCCCTTTAGTAATTGGGTTTTAAAAATAAATCATTCATCATTATTGAAGTACATTCGTCACCAAGACTCATCATCCTTTTTCTCCAATCTTGGAAATAATTAACATAATTTTGCCATTCCTTATCCCGTAAATATTTCAAGTACGCATGGTGGCATTCCATATTTGAATAATATTCATGATGATAAGATGATCGTATAGTACTTTCCCTCCACAATCTCCGTAAGTTATCTATGTGGTTCCCTATATTTCTTGTCACCTTACATCTTAGCTGTCCAGCATCAAGCTTTTTTAAAAATGCAATAAACAGTTTAAATAATATGATTCGCTCTTTCATCAACTCACTAAATTTGTCATTCCAAGTTTCCATCTTATATTTTATTATAAAAATTATTCTTTTAACTACCTTACCTATAATTCCATTTCCTACCTACTCGTCTTTTTCATTTTCCATGTTCTTTTTGGTTAGTTCCTTCAAATGATCTACGAAATTTTCTTTTTCTATTCCAATTTTATGATGTCCCCAAGCAAGAGTATCCATACCATTTTCCAGAATATGCCTTTTATCATCATAGGCACTGAGCGCTTTCTTGTTCTGTTCAATGGTGTAGATATCATGCTTTTCTGTTCTGAACATCATTTGTTTCCTGTAGATCGGTTTCTTGGTCAACAGACAATCCTTGAAGTCCTCGAACCTAATGTCCTTTTCAACAACATTTTTCTTAACACCTTTAGCTTTCTTTGTTTCTTTTTGATTCTCGAACGTTTTATGAGCATACTGTTTCGATCTCAGTCCAACGAATTCCTCCATTACTTTTCCGTTCATTTCATCTTTGAATTTTCCTGGTACTTTCTTATTCACCTGCGGAATTCCATATACATTTTCTTTCGGATAATCGGACGTATCAAACTGATCAATCATGTTGTTTTTAATATCCGAGTAAAAGTCTTCAGTCTTGATATCCATGATCAGACTGTCCGTGTCACAGTACATTAATTTAACATTTTCTCCGTATTGTTTTTTAATTGTGTTATAATAAAAGTCGTACATTAGAGTTTTAGAAATTTCCAGAATGCTCATGCCAATGTAGATGGGTTTATTGAAAAGAATTTTAGTCTTTTTCATGTGAACTGCTGCTAAGTTTTCCGTGAATATCGTTCTACGATCAAAAGTGGGTTTTGCTATCAACGATTCCAGTTTCTTTCCGTTTGAACACAATTTGATATCGACTCTATTCCTAATATTCTCCATTGTTTTTCCGAATGGACTGTTGATCATCAATTTGAAAAAATCCTTTTCAAAATCATTTTTCGCTTTCTTTCTCAGTTCCGTGTTGAAGTCAATGTAGACTTTCATCCAATCCGATTGATCAAACTCCAGTGCTCTATGTACTTTCTTTAGTTTCATTCCCATGCTCAGACACTGTTTCAAATCCCTGTAGTGCAAAACGTATTTATCTTTGTCGTACAAAGTCGTCATCAGTTTAGGCAATTTCACATTTCCAATTCTGTTTTCCGATGCAAGTGGTAGATCTGAATGTAAATTGTGCAGTTCCTTGGGATATTCTAAATCAACTTCCAGAAAATAACCTTTAGGAGACTCATCACTTATATTTTCAACATCTAAATTTTCCAAGTTCTCTACCCATTTAAAACCTCCGTATGGCATGTACTGAGACATAGCCCATCCGTACAAGTTGTTTGCGTCAAGGTACATTATATAGTTGGAAGGTTTAGTTGGGTCATATTTATCAACCATGTACTTGTTGTTTGCTTTCGCGTGTCTGTTACTACATTGTGATATTCCACCGCGAATTCCTTTTTCTGTCATTAGAATTTTATCGTAATCAGTCGGCAGTTCCAATTTAACTTTTGTCATTTTCAACATACCATCCCATGCCAGACCAGGAGTTGTGTAATACCAAACTGGATCTAATTTGTAATACTCCAGGGCTATATCTCTGAAATTTTCCATTACATCTGTCAGGAGTAAGACATCACATTTGTTGTAATGCGCCGTGAATTCCCACATGTTTTTTACGTTGAATTTTTCCCAAACTTTTTGCGCATTTCTATACTCAGATACTTCTACGTTTTGTTTATTTAGTGTGCTGTAAAATTTTTCAATAGGAGGTAGAGATGTTTCATCGTACTTTTCTAAACAATCCATGTACTCATAGGGGTAAGCTAATTTTCTTTTCAAAAGTTCCGATTGTTCCGGGTTGAAATGTTTTTCTAATTCTTTAAACTGATCTTTCGTTAAATTTCCTACTAGTTTTTCCAAAGAGCTTGCTTGAAATTTGAAAGAGTCGATGAACCTTATTTCAATTTTATTCATTACCGGGTTTCCTTTCTTATCCAATTTTCCAGAGTCGTACCTGAAAATCTTTGAAAATGAAATGTACTTTTCCTCGGTGTTTGGAATTAATCGTATTTCTCCATCGTCTTCTCCAAACTCCTTTATGAACAGATGAGCGTCATAACCAGCGAGATTGTGGAAAAATACTGGTACAAACCTGGGACACTGATATTCCAAATTACACAGAGAATGAGCAACACCTCTAAATTCCCCTGACAAATGGTCATGATCTTTTACTTTTATACAATTATCAGGTATATTTGACTTCAAATCTTCTAATTCTTCAATATATATATCTGCTTGATTGTCATATTTTTTATCAATAAAGTGTTGAATTGTTTTTCTCAGTACATCAAGTTTATTTTCAATTATAGGTGGAAGTTCATTAAATTTTCTTTCACAAATGTGGCAATATTTAGCATTAGCAAAGTCTGTATGTTGTTCACTCGTCAAGGGTTTCATTGGTACTACCTTATCATAGTATTCCTTAGCAATGTGTAAAACATCCTCTTTCAGTTTCTGATAGAAAACCTTTGGAGAATCTTGACCGGAATATTCGACTGGAGGTTTATAATATCCGTTGGAATACTTTATATAATATGAAAAACTGCTAGCTTCGTGTTTCTGTATCTTATTAGTGAACGTCTCAGTTTCATCAGGTTGACAAGTAGAGATTTTCCTCAGCATACATTCAAAGTCCGAGTAGATAACGAATGGAACTTTTAAAGAGTGTCTATAATTTTCAAATTGTAAAAGATTATCATAAGGTTCTGGTAACTCTACTTTAACAGCTTTATGAGCTCCGCAATATTCTTTATGCTCGTTTAATTTGACCCGAGTTCCAAAGCTATTCAAACACATTTTACATAAAAATCGTTTGTGACCATTCTTTGATAACTGACTATGGCCAACCAGTTTCCAAAGATCCTTGATCCAACAGTAATGATCAGTTTCCTCGTTTTTCAAGTACAACAAGTCAATGTGCCTTTCCTGTTCATCTTTCGTTATTTCCAAGGGAACTATAGTATTTCTTTCATTCAGACAGTAAACATTAATGGAAATCCCAGTTCTTTTCTCAAACTTTTTTACGTCTGTAAGTTTCATAGGAAAACTGATATCTTTCAACGCTTCGTCAAACTCATGTTCCCATGTTATGTACTTTCCTATTCTATCAGAATTTTTATCAGCTGGATGTAAAGCTGAAAGAACAGACCAAAGGAAACATTTATTATCGTCATTTTTCACATTTATAATTGCTTTCTTACTTTGTAGAAAAGGTGGGAGTGTGATGAAAGATGATCCTTTCAAAGGAGTGTACTTGTTAACGTACAGTTTCAAATGCTTGATCTTATGAAGTTGCCATTGAGATCCTTTTATTTCGAACGATTCCATTTCATTTAGAATTTTCTGTTTCATTTTCTCGTAACAGTTTGCAACTTCTGCTGACTGCAATAATATTACGTTTTTAGTTTTGAAATTGAGTTCCTGATACTCCATGTTATTTTCGTTAGTTCCTTTTTTAAATTCTGCGATTAAAACTACATTAGCTTTTAGTTCCATTTTTCTAAGTCCCCTGTTGAGTAAACCTGTTACGATTTTTTTAATACTGTTAAGAAAATTGGAAGCATCTTTAAATCCTTTCGTATTTTTAATATCGTAAGTCACTAATTTAGATCCAAAAGCAGTTTCCTTTTTTTCAACTTCCGTTCTCGGTTCTATATTTTTTTCAAATACTTTTTCACTAAAATTAAATACTTTGTGCAATTTCCTCGGATTTACAAATACAGGTTTCGCTTTTCTAGGTTTTCTAATTCTGATAGTCATTGTCCGGTCCGGGTCGTTTTTTCCATGGCGCTTAGACTTTAGGTGTCTAGCCCAATTTTTATAGGTGATGTTAACATCGCACTTTTCACAATGTTTTTTCGTATAGTACATTTTATTATAGGATATATAATTTTTTTTCGTATCGTTCATTTTTATTAGAAAAGAGATTCTTTTAACTTACCCCCCCAAAAGAAAAAGTCACTGGTTCTGATGTTTTGTGGTAAAAAAAAGGTGTTCTGATGTTTTGTGGTAAAAAGTGTGTGCCTTCTTTATCGTACACTTTTCCTCGGCTCACATGTGTGTGTTTCCTCTACTATAATTTTTATTATAGTAGAGATCCTTTTAACTAACGTGCAGAGCGGGTCACTTCTTCCTATTGTCCTTGGTCCATATCGGTGATGCAACTGGTTCATGATAATGCAGATTCGTCGAACAGTCGGTAGATCGCGCTTGCAGTTCTAATTCTTTAGACTGACAGGTTTTTTCAGAAATATTTTTTTTGTAGCGTCTCGTTATTCGAGTGTCTGCCATAAGCCCACCTTTTTTTCTTTTGTCTTGGAAAACAACTTAGTATAATATTATTGTTTTAGTGGAAAATTTCCCTTAAAACGATTTTTTCTTAAAATTATAGGTGTACCTCTAATAAACAAACTTGATGTTATGCATGTCTTTTCCATTTTTCGATTTAACCATTCCATAGTACACTAAACAAACACCGTGCTTAACTAGAGCTTTGAGTTCGGATTTTTCAAAAGTGAGTGCATATCTTTCAGGTAAAAATACTCTGAATTCTCCCAAGTTGGCAATTACACTCTCTGAATTTTCCTGGGAGTATTTCGTTTTCACGAACTCAAAACTTATAACCTTGTATGGTTTTCCACGTTCCAACTCAGAGAGTTTATTTGTGGAGCTTTCAAAATTAACCTTTTTTAATAACTGTTCCTTTTTCATTTTTATTAGAAAAGAGATTCTTTTAACTAACCCCTAATTTTTTTTTTATCCACCCACTTTTTCTTTTTGTCTATTCTTGTATGGATACTATTTATCCTGTCTCCCATATCATCCTTTTAACTAACCCCTCACCTTTTTTTTTTTTTTTTTATCCACCCATTGAATTCTTATTGGTGGGGCCCAACCTCTAATGGTTTGGGATTCCCAAATTCAGAAGAGATCTAGCGTCTCGTTTTTTTAATTTAAGACGATATCATTTTAATTTAAGACGATTCAAAAATATTTTTAGCGTGACGTCATTTTAATTTTTTTATTTTTTCTAGTGAAAACATCAGAGAGAGCTAAATTTCGAAAATATCGACCCCTAAATAGTCCTAAATTTGCATTTTTATCTCCCGACTTAAATCCCTGTTATAACTTTTTATCACAAAACATCAGAACCAGTGACTTTTTAGAGTTTTCACTAGAGTTTCTGATAAAAAATATTTAAAAAAAAGTTACTAAATGAAAACATCAGAGATTCAAGTGAAAATAAAAACATCTGAGATTTTAAGTGAAAATAAAAACATCAGAGATTTAAGTGAAAACAAAAACATCAGAGATCTAAGTGAAAATAAAAACATCAGAGATCTAAGTGAAAATAAAAACATCAGAGATTCAAGTGAAAATGAAAACATCAGGGATCTAAGTTGGTGAGCCAGGATTGGCTTTGGTATACTACTTATATATATATATATATATATATATATAATCTACTGATCACTAACGTCATACTACATTCAAGCACCATTTTAATAGAACATTTGTACCTCCTAATTATATCAACAAGCCAGCCATCCCAATCAGTATTATTTCTTACCTCCACTCATATCACCAGGGCACAGTAATGCCAACTAATCAGGGCCAAATTTACGTAAAACCATTATAGCATTCATGCTATTATTTGTTATTCACTGTGATTATTATAATTCCTATTATTAATAATATTCTTGATTCCGTGTTCTATTTCTAAATATAACTGTTGTGAGTGAATTTGTGAAAGTCTGTGTGTGTGTGTGACATCATAATATCTACCTCATCCAGCTGGGACACCTACATCACTGATCACTTACCATTCAGCATTCTCAGAAGCTTCAACCGTTTTCCAAGTACCTGAATAATTTATCCAGTAACATCCGTGCAATATTTACCATCTACTGCTTCCTTCTGATCTCAAATCATCAAGACCGTCCTGTTTTATGTGAAGAAAGTTCTTGCCTGGATACCGCTTTACTCTGGATTGGACTTACCAGCCTACTTACCTGTGATCTACCACCTGCATGCTGGATCTCCAGCTCTGAACCTTGTGGTGAGATCTTTCCTTATTTAAATATTATTTTCATCTTGATCTCTGCGGCATCATCGTTGAATCTGTTCCTCTACCTACATCTGTTCCCCACCCACCTGCAGCTTGGGCCTACATTTACAGTCATCAGCTAGTTACACCACCACATACCTAAGAACTATTTATGAGAATCCACGTTATTGTTATGCTGTTATTTATTTATTATTATCTCTCTGTTAAATTCTAGTGGCCACTCAATAGGTAAAACAGTCTAGTCACAAATCACAGGTTACCTCATACACTAATAATAAACTAGGTGAAACCACTTTACTGAACCTTTATTCACCTTCCCTAGTCATATCACAGCATCTAGTCATTGGTTATTTAATGTATTATGATTCCCATCTTATTTCCGTTTCAAGGTGCGTAGATTCCAAAAATGCAATGTCCGTCCGGCGGAGCCGTCCGCCGTATCACGTGTACAGGCTTCATTTTCTGTCTAAAAAAGTCGTTCATTCGCACACATGCTCCATTTGGGCCTTAGTTGTGTCCCGAAACTTTTCAGCCCGATCGAAATATACCCAGGGGTGTTATGAGTGAAAATGTGTGTAAAAATAGGTAATTTTTGCGTTTTAGCAACATTTTGGTTACATGAGCTTTTAAGGTATCGTTTTTCATGTTTTTGGGGACGAGAAGACCGAATATGAAGTCGATTTTGACCAAAGAATAGAAATTTGAGGTTCTACCAGATGTTCAGCTCCCGAAATTGATTTTTTATGAGTCAAAAACCTGGGAAATCGTCTGATATCACCATCAATTTGTAGAATAACACTGGAAAAAGTGTCAACAGGTGGATCAAGACGATTAACTGGTACTATCAATGATCAGAGATATATAAAAAAAAAGGAGCGTACCTTACTCGTGTTTTGGGGGCCTAAATTGGTGGAAACCACCAGAGATAGCTATTTCAATTATTTTATACGAAAGAAACAATAAATAAACAGCCAACATCTCTGTAGATATGTCCAATAGAATAATAAACCCATGTGACAAGGACTTTGCAGCGTTTATTTTTCTATGAGGCATATGCTTATTCACCAACAAAGTCAAATTTTCAGTGAGAAGGTCAATCTTTGCATTTAAGTCACTCAACTCATTTAATTTCCCCCATTCCAAAGATTTAGCATCTTCAGCCAATTTTTCTTTATCAATAAATTTTTTACATCGTATCATTTTAGTAGCAGTTATACCTGCTTGAAACTTGATTGATAACGTACAACAAATCAAATCATGTCTAGGTATACCTGGTACATTGCACTGGCCAAAATTAGTGATGAAATCTAAATTATTAACGACAATATGATCGATTTGGGTTCTAGCAGAAGGAAATAGCGATACATGGGTGGGTTGGAGAGGGAGTATGCTCATATTAGAGGCTGGCAGATATCCGTATCTGACGACCACCCTTACTGTTCCTTATCATGGGATACATTTAGAATGTCAATGGTGCCGATCTAATATGCGCCCTACCAGCTCATTTCTTGTCTAGTATGCGCCTCAACGTTGTTTTACTATCTAGTATACCGTAACATGGGGTCACATTGCTCCGCTTTTTTGACCTTTTTTTTAAGTTTCAGTTTTGGGTGACTCAACTTGCTTCAAACGAGCCCATCTTTGGTCTGCATTCTGTTGAAATATTGTATTTAAAGTACATTTAGCATCAATATCGTAGCAACCCTCCACATGTCATTTATTTTGACTTTAAAATTGGAGCAAAGTTCCCCGGGCTCAGACCTACTTTGCACCACTATCATAAATCCCTTCAAATTGACTAGTTTTCACTCCTGGAGCAAAGTAAACCACACTGGGAACATAGGAGATGAACATAGAATGAAAAATCACCTAGAAACTTTCGAAAATGTTTTAATAACTGGATAAACTTGAAAAATACAACGAAATAATAATTTCTTAATCTATGTGGGCTTGACTAGAAGCCTTGTAGAAGGAGGAAAATAAGTCATTCGACTTACAAGAAATATAAACTTCAGTCTTGTAAAATATAGAATTCAGCCTTTTAAAACTACGCTGACTACATGCCTTTTTGAGGTTCAGATTCATGAAAAAATCAAATTTTAAAAGCCCCCAAATCTAGAATTAATCAGGTAAACTGTTTAAAAGTTTTAAGAGTCAGGTAAAAATGAAATGGCTCATCTCAGGGACGCGGAACAGCTTCCTCGTTGTAGAGATGCACTGAGGTTCTGTGATGCTGCCAATCACGTCCTCCCACTTATAATCCAGAATGTCCACCTTTTCGGGCCACTTCCACGATTTCAGCCCTTTCGTCATGGTTGAAACTTTTGCAGTTTCCTGGCCAAAGCTTAGCAGCCATCATAACGAACAACGCAGTGCTGCCCAATATTCTTCACTGCAGGCTTGAGGATGGATATTGGGTCTATGGCAGAACTCACTTCCTGCTCATCTTCTTCAGCAGCTTCCACCTGTTTCTGACAGTAAGTTTCCCAGTCGTCTAGGTCTGAGTCGTCTTGGACGAATGCATCTTCTTCTTCGACAGTGTTTTCATTTTCATATTCACTCTCTGCTTTTCGCTTTTTACGACCACGTTTTGAGGCTTTGGAAGTAGTAGTAGGAGTGCACTGTTCTGAAAAGTCACTCAATTCAAGTGCTTTACCAGGAGTTACATCAACTTTCTTCCTCCGTTTGATAGTTTTCTTTTCCGTCCACTCTCGCCTTTTCTTCTCCAAGTTACCAATGAAGCATGATTGAATAACTTCATGGTCGTGGTCACACACCAAGTCTTGTGAAGGGATGCGTTTCAGCAACTCATCAACGTTTGTTGGGTAAATTCCGCAAGCACGAAAACCAGACTGGAGATTTTGCGCCCCAGTCAGCTCGATTCTTTGCATCAGTTCTTTCAGAAGGTGTGGCATGTCTGGTTTTGATATGCTTTCATTCCCATGAGTGTCTTTCCAGTCTGATAGGATTTTTCTCCACGTTCCCTTCACACCTCTGAACACTGCAACATCCAAAGGTTGACTTATGTGAGAGCTGTTTGGAGGGAGACAAATGAAAGCAACATTAGTAGGTGTAAAAGGAGAGAGCGGCAACTCCGGCCCTTTAGCCCTTCCAAAAGGGCTCGAAAAAAATACGGTTGGATAGAGGATGAACTGGTTCAGGGTGGGGGTAAAGTCAAAATCAGGGTCAGCCCTTTAGGGACGGCAGGAAAAATCGGTGAAGTTGTGGTCGGGAGGGGAAAATTTGAAAGGGGGGGTATTAGTGGAAAGGTGAGTGGAGCAATCGATAGGGGACGGGTGAAAAAAGAATCGAGCAAATTTTAATGAAATTGGCGCAAAGGGTAAGGGCGGGTAAGGGAGGGAAGTATTCGTTAGCCCTATAAATGGGGGAAAATGGTGTCTCCAGATGTTTGAATAGACATTTCTGAACGGCGGTGTGGAATGAAGAGAGTTTCGTTGTCGTTCAAATAGCCCTTTAAATACGAGAAAAATGGCCGCTCAATATTAATGATCCGACAACTGGTAATAAGATAGGTAGGTACCCTTCTTTGTCTGTGTAAACAAACTCGTGATCATATTCCGCAGTATCACGTAAATTTCAAATTGAAATTATCTCTCGTGGCCGCATAAATGTGAAGGTATTCGAAGTTGAGTTCAGTTTTCGCAGTGAAGACGCAATTATTGAAGTGCAGTTTACCAGGTTCCGCTCAAGGTCGCAGGAAGCGAGGTGATGCGTTAATGACGCGAGGAAAAAACTACAGTTGCAATCAATTCTAATCTACTGCATAGTTAATTGCTTATTATAGACAGTGTGCAGTGGGTGCAACCTTCAAATGCGCGGTCATTGTTCCCGCCTCAATTAACTTTGTTGTTGTTGTTATACCGCGGATCAGATATGGAGAGTGACTATCCCCCACCGATGAGCCTATATAAAGGAAGCGCTAGTCTGCGAGAGTTAAGTATCACTACGGTACAAGAACAGTAAAGTAAGTCATGCACGTTTTGACTATAATGCTTTAAATTCTGAATAATGTGCAACGTGAGTGTTACAAGTGCTTTCAGTAGTAACGTGATTAGAATCCGATACTCGGACCCTCTTTCAAATCCCTCGACCGACAACAACAGTGCTTCAGCGGATGTGATAACTATACTCTCAACTTTAAAACAACAGATCTTTGAAGAAATAAGGAGGTATCTTACAACATTTAGAGGCGTTAAGTGGTATTTAATCGTCACGGTGGAGTTTATTAAATTGATGAATAACGAGGAAATCCTCGCTCAATCATCTTTTCATGGAAAGATGCGACTCGTTTACAGTGGTACAGATCACACTCTTGAACAACAATTCCAAGATTCAGTTGCAAAAATTTTGGAAAGTAATGCGAAATTTGAACGCAATGGAAGTGGGTGGGTGTTTAACAAGGTTTTACATACTGATCTGTATGTGATGAAATGTAAACCTCTGTACGCCTCGTCATATATTCCCACACCATCCGCAATCTCTAACAGCATGATCGGCATCATCAATGTCAAAAACCAAGATGATGATAAATGTTTTTTATGGGCAGTGTTAGCTTCACTTTTTCCTAACAAATATCGTAACAACAGAGTGTCATATTTCAAGAAGTTTGAGGATAAAGTGAACATGGATGGAATAGAGTACCCCGTCAGAGTTAAGGACATAGAGAAATTCGAACAACAAAATCGTAATATTTCAATCAATGTGTTTGGGTATGAGAGGCCCAACGATAACAAATGCAGCATGCCGGAAGCCTATCCTATCAGAATCACAGAATTCAAAAATCGAACTCATCACATTAATCTTCTATTATTGACGGCATCGGTAGAAGATACTCATACACCTAAAACACATTATTGTCTGATCACATCTTTATCAAAGTTCCTGTCAAAGTTGACTAAGCACAACGGAGCTAGGTTTTACTGTCCTTATTGCCTTCATAGATTTGCAGCAGAATCAAATCTTACGAAACACATTCCATACTGTGAACCGTTTGGAGCGCAAAGAACTGTATTCCCCGAAGAAAATAATAATCGTGTCTACTTCAAAAATTATACTTATTGCCATCCGGTACCATATACATTTATATGTGACTTTGAGGCCTTCCTAGCTCCAATAGACACATGTGAACCAGCATCATACGTAGAGACAAGTCATGGACGAAAGAATGTATCCTACACATATGACATAGCCAGACATATCCCTTCTGGATTTTCCTTAGTGTGTGTAGACAGTGAGGGAAAGATGGTCGGATCGCCAACGGTATATTACAATGGAAAGTCCCACACTGAAGTAGTTCAAAGACTGTTTAACACCCTACTACATCATGCTGAACAAATTGAACCAATACTAAGAACAAAGGCACCACTAAAAATGACAGAAGCGGATAACATTCGTTTCAAAATGGCTACAACGTGCCATTTGTGTAAGAAACCATTTAATGAGGAGGGAAGTGAAACAATGAAGGTCCGCAATCATTCACACCTAAACTCAAAATTTTTAGGAGCAGCACATCAAGCGTGCAACCTCAATTATCAAGTGCCAATGCATATACCAGTTATCTTTCACAATTTAGCTGGTTATGATATGCATCATCTGGTACAAGGTCTAGCAGCATCATACGAAAAGTCCAAGGTGTCAGTCATAGCAAGAACGAGCGTTACACTTCTCTTACGCTAGACTCGCTCAGATTCATAGACTCTATGCAGTTTATGAATACATCCTTGGACACTTTAGTATCTAACCTGGTTGACGAGGGAAGTGAAAAGTTCAAAATTGTTCGACAATATATTGAAAATGATGAGGAGTTCCACCTTTTGTTACGCAAGGGCGTCTATCCGTATGATTACATGACAGATGAGTCCAAATTTGAACTTACTCAGCTGCCATCTAAGGAAGACTTCTTCAATAAATTGACAAACTCCCATATCACAGATGAACAGTACTCGCACGCGCAACAGGTATGGAAAGTATGCGGAATAAAAACTCTGCTAGACTACCATAATGTGTACATGCTTATGGACACACTACTCCTCGCAGACGTTTGGCAACACTTCCGATGTATGAGCATGAAATATTACGAAATTGACCCATGTAATATGTATTCCGCACCAGGGCTCGCTTGGAATGCGATGTTGAAGATGACGAATATTGAACTCGAATTACTGAGGGATGTAGACCAACATATTATGGTTGAGGCAGCAATTAGAGGTGGAGTTGCTATGATCTCACATCGTCATGCGAAAGCACAAAATTCATATTTAACGGAAGATGAGGATACTGGGAAAGACGCTTCTAATCAATACTTATGGTACACAGATGCGAACAATTTGTATGGAACATCAATGAAGTATCCTCTACCGCAATCTGATTTTAAATGGATTAACCCTCAAAATATTCATGAAATTCAATATATGGAAGTTGCAGAGGATAGTGAAACTGGATACATCCTAGAAGTGGATTTAGAATATGGTAAACATCTGCACGATCTGCACGCAGACTATCCGCTAGCACCTACCAAGCAGAGGGTAACAGAAGACATGCTTTCCCCATACTCTAAAAGACTACAAAGAAAATTAGGGCTTGGAGAAACGTTGAACGAAAAACTGCTGACTACACTTGAGGATAAAAAAAAGTATGTACTGCATTATCTGAACCTTCAATTATACGTGCAACTAGGGATGAAAGTGACAAAGATTCATCGAGTATTGAGCTTTAAACAAAGTCGTTGGTTAGCGCCATTTATTGATTTTAACAATGAAAGACGGAAAGAATCTACCACTCAGTTTGGTAAAGATTTCTTCAAACTTATCAACAACGCAGTCTATGGAAAGTCGCTCGAAAACAAAAGAGGACGTGTTGACTTCAAGTTGGTAATGAGCGAGCAGCAGTTAACTAAATGGTCAGCTAGTCCTCGACTTAAATCCGTAATTATTTATAATAAAGATCTTGTTGGTTTGAGTATGAAACAACAAAAAATCGTTCTCGATAAACCTATTTACATCGGTTTTACTATATTGGAAATTAGTAAAACAATTATGTACAACTTCCATTATAATTGGGCCAAAGCTAAATATGGGAATAATATACGACTTTGTATGACAGATACAGATAGTCTTTTGTACCATATTAAAACACCCGATCTATATAAAGACATATTTGAAGACCGCCACTTGTTTGATACATCCGACTACCCAGAAACCCATTACTGTCACAGCACGCAAAACAAAAAGAAATTGGGTGTGTTCAAGGACGAGACCAATGGGGAACCAATTCGTGAATTTATAGGTCTGCGTGCGAAATGCTATTCCGTTTTGCTACATGATAAACAGGAGAAGAAGGTAGCAAAAGGAGTGTTGAGAACAGCAATTAGAACACAACTACGGCATAACCTCTACAAACAAGGTTTATTTAATCAAGTTTTGAAGACAACTACTGGTTTAAGCATAAGAAGTGAGCGTCATCAACTCTTCACCAAGAAAAGTAAAAAATTGTCACTTTCACCATTCGATGATAAGCGGTACATACTAAATGATGGGGTACACACACTGCCATATGGACATTATAAAATTAACGAAATTAACAGACGGAAGAGGAACCGTGAAGAGTTACCACATCCATCATTAGCCCGTGAAGAGTCGCCACAACCATCAACGTCACGTGAAGAGCCTCGGAAACCATCCACTTCCACAAAATAGATCTTCTGAGGACCAAGTATCCGAACGGTAAGATGTAAAAGAGGTACTAGTAATGAGGTCCGCCATCAACATTCTCGCACATGGACAGTACAAATTAAGAGAATGGAGAGCACGAAGACTCCACACAACAATCATCATCAAAATATCTTCTGAGAATCAAGTATCAGACCTCAGAAATGACTCCTTCTGCTAACGTTAAAATAATAGTTATAAATATATTACAAACAAAACCTAACCACTCTCTGTTTCCAGGTCCACTCACCTTATATATGAGAAGGAAAAACAGAATTGACGTCAGTACACTATCATGAACATTAGAGCAACGATTGCTAAAGAACTTCACGCACCAGCACGGAAAAACTTTCCAACAAGACCTGTGGAAGTGAAGGGGATTCATGATTTATACCAAGCAGACCTCGTTGAAATGATTCCTTTTGCTAACGTTAATAATGGTTATAAGTATATATTAACGATGATAAATTGTTTTAGCAAGTATGCCTATGCAATACCTTTGAAAAATAAACAAACATCCTCCATTGTAGAGGCAATAAAACCAATATTGAGTACAAATAAAATGCGATTTTTGCAAACTGATGGAGGTACAGAGTTTTTCAATAGCCATTTCAAGAAAATTATGAAGAAGTACGGTATACAACACTATTCAACATTCAGTGACAAGAAAGCGTCAATAATTGAGAGATTCAATAGATCATTGAAATCCTTAATGTATCAATCATTTACTGAACTGGGTAGCTACAATTGGGTGAAGATATTACCTTCTCTCTTGCATGAGTACAATTATCGAAAACATCGAGTCATTGGGATGAAACCAAGTGAGGTTACTGCACACAATGAAGATGAAGTCATGGAAAATATTCATAAAAATCGACAACACTACACTCCAAAGGATAAGAAACAACGCTATACAGTGGGAGATAAAGTAAGGATTAGTAAATATAAAAAGGTATTCGACAAAGGATACCTTCCAAATTGGACCAATGAAATCTTTACTGTACATTCCGTGAAACCTACTATTCCTGTGAAGTACACTTTGAAAGATTATCGTAACAATGTTTTAAATGGGAAATTTTATGAATATGAGATACGAAAAACGGAGGTTGGTGATGTCTACCTTGTGGAAAAGGTGTTAAAGAGGAAAGGAGATAAAGTATTTGTAAAATGGTTAGGTTTCGATGGGGAACACAATAGCTGGATCAATAAAAAAGAACTTATTTGAAGAGAGTGTATATAAGGAAGTTGATACCCCCACATCTCTCAGTATGAGGTTAGTGAAGAAGCAGAAAGGACGTGGACTTATAAACCGGGCAATTGACGCCCTCCCCATTGAGTTACATTTAAAAAACTATCAATTTTGCGGACCAGGCACTAGGTTTCAAGAACGTCACAATCTAGGACAACGTGGGATTTCCGCTCTTGACAATTTATGTTATTATCACGATCGTACTTACCACACTACAAAGGACGAAGATCAACGGTACAACGCTGACAAGCAATTGGAGTGGAACGCCTGGGATATAGCAAAAGATAAGACCCGTTCGTTTTCCGAACGAGCTGCAGCTGGGCTAACAACGAACGCAATGAAATTAAAAACAATGGGAAAGTCCACCAAAGGATCAGGTCTTAAAAAGAGACCTTCTCGTAAGAAGAAGAAGAGTAAGAAAGGCGACAAGCGTAAACCAACTATTAAAGGTGGCTTTTTACCTCTTTTGTTAGCTGCACTCCCTTACCTAACAGCTCTGGGTAGCTTGGCTGGCGGTGGTGCAGCTGTCGCTAAAACAGTTATAGATGCGAAAAGATCGCAGGAGGACTTGAACGAGCTCAGACGACACAATAAAAAAATGGAGGAGGTCGGTAAAGGGTTATATATTCGTCCATATAAACAGGGAAAAGGATTATATCGTATAAAAATGGGAAGGGACTCATCAAACGAAAACGGAATAACAAACATTCAAAAAACTAATTATAAGGCTTCCAAATCGCGCATTAACCTATTTTGATTTGGAACGCCTTTGTACACAGGCTGACATTATTGCTTTTAACGGCGTTCGAATGAGAGATGACATTCCATCTACTCCACCAAAACGGTTGGAATGTTCAATAATAAATATGGCCTCAACTGATGATGGAACAAATGGCACTCACTGGACCGCTTATTGGCTTGATGGAAAAAACGTATATTATTTCGATAGCTACGGTCATTTGGAACCACCACTCGAATGGAAAAGATATTTTGGTTCTCATAGAACAGTTTTGTATAACACTAATCATTTTCAAACAATGGAGAAGGATAGCATAATTTGCGGTCATTTATGCTTTTTATTCCTTCGGATGATGTCCGAACAATATAAAACGTCTCTGCTTAAATAGTGCTGCATCAGTATAACCATGGCTTCCTTCACAATAACACTAACTGAACGCGGTAAAAGTGAGCTCCACACGACTTTCTTCCCACCTCTTCAATTGAACTCATTGGACTGGACGGTTGGACTTACCTCGTTCGATTCATATTTCTCAATCCCGAACCTTATTGAGAATGTAAATTCGACTCTCTACCTCATTGATGATGGAGCTCCCATACAAAATGTTAGCGGACGTTTTATTCATGATGAGGAGATAGAGAAACTACTGCAACAAGCAGTACCTGATATAAAGGTTATTATAAAGAATAATACTGCTCTTGTACAGACGAATAAAACGCTTTTTAATACACAGCAGGACTCGATTCTTATACCTTTAGGGTTTACTGAACTAAGACATCTACCCGCTAATGTCCTACATAGAGCTGATAAACCTTTAAAAAAGACTTGGTCCGTGAGCTTGAAAAAACATGTATTTGGTATGGAACTTCCATCAGGTAAACAGCATTTTCTCTACACTGGAACTATTTATAAAGTTCCTACTGGCACTTATGAGTTGGCTGACTTGCGTAAACTGTTAATGAGCGAACTAAAAAAACTTAATATTGATTTCGATATGCAAGTGAATTTGAACACACAACGCTGCGGTATAAAATGTTCCAAACGTATTGCTTTTCTTTTTAAAGATTCCTTTTCACATCTATTAGGATTTGAGGCTAGAGACAATTTACCGAGCAAAATCTGGAACTGGTCAAATGGAATTGTTCACGTCTTCGACGTATTAAATATTGGTATTTCCGTATCTTGTTGTCAAGGTGATTATCGCAATGGTGAACCAACGCATGTTATCTATCAATTTACACCCAATGTAGCACCAGGATATCGTATGAGTGAAAATCCTGATTCTGTTACGTACCATTCAGTTATTGGTGATAAACTTGAAGAAATTACAGTGAGGGTGATCGACCAAGATGGAAAAGTTATTGATTTTGGTGATGAAGTTATATCCATTCATCTCCATTTTAAAAGGCAAGGAGTATAAAAGGATTGGTTTCTACAGGAGGTTCATTATTTCACAACAAGATGTTGATCATTGAACATTGGCATAAAAAGAGCTCGCCATCTCCAAATACATTCAGTTCGCTAGCTGCTGGTGAGGAGCGCAAACGTCAACTACTAACCCACCTCAATTATAACTTTTTAAAACGTTTGGGGTATAACGTAAATCAACTTTACAATCCAAGACATCATGTTAAACGTACGTAAGAAGCCCGTTTTCGACGACAGTCTCGTAAAATTGGAATATCGCGCTCATGAACCTTTTGCAACTGCTAGATACAACCCATCGGATGAGATTCTATTCCCCTTCTCTCAACCAGGGGAATACATAAATATATCGAGAAGCTATTTACAAGTGGAAGGCACTCTGACTAAATATGATCGATACACACTCGCGCCAAACGGAATCGCGCATGCGTTTGATGATATCAAGTTGATTATGAATGGTGAATTGGTTGACAAAACGAGCTATCCTGGCATCACATCCACTATGAAAGGTTATACAAGTTTTAGCAAAGCCACTGTTGACGGTTTACAGCAAGCAGGGTGGATGATACCATCCAAGAAAACGGCTTTGAATCCTTGCATAGATGAGAACAGCGGAAACTTTTCAACATGTATACCATTGAGAACTTTGCTCGGATTCGCGGAAGATTATCAAGAAATTCTGGTAAATGTCCGAGTTGAACTAATTTTGAATCGATCTGCTACAGATACAAACGCGATAATACCTCGTTTACCAGTAGCCCGCGGTACTCCATCCATTGGTTCACCAGAACTCACTATTAAGAAAATGGTGTGGTATATTCCATACGTGGGACCAGCAGATAACCAAAGAGCAGATTTACTCGAACTTCTTGAAGAGAATGAACCAATTACAATGGGATTTCGAAGCTGGAATTTATCTGTATATCCAACTTTACCCACAAATAAAGAATTTTCGTGGACAGTAAAAACCAGCACAGAATTGGAAAAACCACGATATATCATTTTTGGGTTAAAAACAGATCTACAAAAAGATGTTGAAAAAAATATCACTTTATTTCATCACTGTAAATTGACAAACTTTCGTCTTCACATTGGCTCGCAAATATTCCCCTACAGCAGAATGAATCTTGATTTTGATACTAAGCGTGTCCCTATACTATATCATATGTATGCAGACTTTCAAAGAGCTTACTACTCTGAGGAGTGGCCACAACCTCTGTTGACATATAATGAGTTTATAGACCTCGCTCCCATCATCGTAGTTGACTGCAGTCATCAAATTGATTCAAGCATTGGGAACAACGTTCTGGACATCCGCATCGATTTTGAAACCAAGGATCCTGTTCCCGTTAACACAGCAGCGTATTGTTTGATGCTGCAAGACAGTATCGTTTCATATTCTCCATTAACTAGAGTTGTACAACGTGGTGTTTTGTAATAAATATTTTATTAAATATAGATTTTTTTTCAATCTTTTCACCTCTGTCTATAGTATTTATTAAGTGACAAAAGACAAATGAGGTCAGTTGTAATAATGCGGCTACTCAAGCAAGATGTAAAATTGAAAGTTAGTGATGAAGCTGAGGAGGAGAGGCGAGATGAGGGACTTGCAGATCAAACATATTTACCACACGGAACCTTATTTGGTAAAAATCCGATCAGAGGTCTAATTTGTGGTCCTTCTGGCGCTGGAAAATCATGTACCGTTCTATCATTGCTGCTACATCCTAATGGGTTACGATTTGAAAACGTATATGTGTTTTCAAGAACGCTAAACCAGGAAAAGTACCAATATTTGAAACGTGTGTTAGAGTCTTTAGCACCTGAAATAGGATATTACCCTTATGGTGCGTTAGTGGATGAAGGTCAAGTGAAGCTATTGGGACCTGATGAAATAAAACCGCATTCTATAGTCATTTTTGACGATATAATAACGAAGGATTATGAAATTTTGAGGGAATATTTTGCAATGTCCAGACACTTTGTTCTCGATCTATTTTTCTGTACACACAGTTATGTCTTGGTGCCTAAAAACCTAATTAGAATCAATCTCACAATGATCATTATGTTTAAAAAGGAATGCTTTAAATATTCGTCACATATACGATGATCATGTGCAAGGAGATATGAAATTTGATGAATTTAAAAACATGTGTACTGAATGTTGGTCCCAAAATAAATTTCTACTAATTGATAAAGACAAGAAATTGAACGATGGTCGCTACAGAATGGGTTTCGACATATATATATTACCAGAGACTTAGGTGAGACAATTAGTTAAGATGATGTTGCAGGAGGTAAAGCATGCTACTTCCCGCCTTGTGAGAGCACAAGAGGCAATCAGGAAAAAATATAAACTAATGAAGCAGGGTAGGCTACAAGCTCAACTCGATGCAACTGTGGCTTTAGAACCATTAACGAAGTTGTTCAAACCCCCTCAACCTCCACTATTGCCACCACCGCCAGCAAATAGTAGTGGTAAACGACCACGATTCCAAGTAAAACGAAAAAGATTGATAATAAGACATAAAACACTTACTATTTTGCATAAAGTTAAACAAGAAGTTAAAGAGGCAGACAAAAAAGAAGACGAGTTAGTGGATGATTTTACGCAAACGGAGGAAGAGGAGGAGGGGTCATTCACTTCCAACTCTAATCAAAACATTGCAGCAGCTAGCACCCCGTTGCTAGTCACTCCTAGAAGAGGGAGTCTATCTAAAACCCCGTTAGAAAAGGTTGTCAGCACTCCAGAGGGGGAAGATGAGATGGAACAATATCTACGTCAATTCCATCTTTTTGCAAGACCATTTTTACGGGCATTAATTACGGGTAACAAATCCGACCTTGAATTGGATAAGACGTATGGCCCAAAAGTTAATCCCAACGGTACCTTAAGTCTTGGTAATCAACAACTGACTTTAGATCGTGATTATATATATCTAGCTGATAAAGTAAAAGTTCCTATTACCGAAGGTTTACTCAATTTACTTTTTCTGCGTCAGCCGAGTGAATATACTCCCTCGGACAAAACAAATTATAGAGATCTGTTATGGTTTAGTAATGTAGCCCATCAAGGATACTCTAAATTCAGACCTTACAATACGACAGAACAGAAATATAGAACTTTGTTGAAAGCGTTACTCGGACCTGCTCCCACAGGGAAAGGATTTGTCAAAGCAGTAAACGCATACCCGAGATACGTATTTTTTGATGATCCGAACGAGATAGTTGATCGGCTACGTTTGCTAATGGCTTCTAAACAAGCAGGAAACACGGCGCATGATCCAGAAATAAATTCTATATTGGAAGAGTTAAAAGAATTGAATATTATTCTATAAACCTCATTACGATGTCAGCCATCAGCAGGTTTGGATCACAACCTACCTTCCCTTCTCCTCGCTCAACAGATGTAAACGATCTGAAGGAGGTGATAAAAGAAATAATTGAACGTGAGATGGATGTTGCACTGGAGAAGCTAATAATAAAAAAGAATATAGTTATAGCTAAACCGCAAGTAGTTGATTTTGATGGTAAACGGTTGATGAATTTAAAACCGGCGATCAATAATAATGACGCAGTTACATTGGGATACCTCCCCTTTACAAAAATGGATAAAACCAGAACTTTACATTTCGGGTCATATCGTTTGCTTACTACAGGAGACCCTAGTACGCCGCAATATTTTATCACATTGGCGTACGCGGATAAACATTATGAAGCAAAGGAGAAGAAGGGGGGATAATCTTGAGGTGGAGGGGGAAGGTTCAAATATAAAGTCTCGTTTGCAGAAAACTTGATAGTAAACATCATGGAATCGTTAATGCTAACAAGTTCGTTCGTAATCGACAAGACCAACAAAATTACGGTTGGACTCTCCGATTTAACTACGGCAGTGATTGTGTTTAGAAAACCTCGCGGAGCACCATTTTACATCACCTCTGATGATTGGGAACTATTCACCGACAGACTACAGCAGGCAGATCGTAAACAAGATACAACATTCTTCCTGGGTACCTACATGTCTGCAAGTTCGACACCTCAACAGCACCTAATATTGAGCTACTACGTAAACTGGCTAGATCAATTGTTACACGTCGAGCCATATCATATTACATTGAGTGCGAAAGCCACGACAAATTTGATAAATTTAATCCCTACAATCAACTCTGTTTTGGATAAAATGAAAGATTTTACAGCTGTGAGTGGGGGTAATGGGTTGGTTAACAATCCTGCAAGCCCCCCACCACCACTACCGATATATGACAGCGGCTTTTATGAAGAGAGAAGTCAGTAGACGTACAAACATGGAAGACAACACACATTCAGTTGAAGATCTTATTGAAGGCTTCAGCCATTTGAAAACAGGAGTTCCGACTGACCTTCTCCTTCAAGGTGTGATGGGTAAACAGTTGACTTTGTATAAAGGGATAATGTCCAATCTTACTCTAAGAGTTCAAGTGGCACAAACCTTGCTCACACTCGTATTATTGTTCACAACCTTCCTGCTGATGATGCATCTTCTATTTGGAATACTCTTCTTGAAAAAGTATGTTGGATTTCACAGAAACAACTTCAATGGAAAACGAAGACCCTCCTTCACAACCGTCATCGCCTGCGAAGAACAGTAGCGGCAGCAACGGTCTTCAAAAACTATTGACACTACCTGCATACCATGAATACCGTCAATATCTGCCGGCAATGAATTTCTACAAGGATATGGTGCGGGTGAACGCATTAATAGACAAAATCTACGCGATGGAAAGTGCACATTTTGGCGCATGCTACATCGACACACCTAACGGAAGACATTTCAATACTTGCTCATGGGTTCAGTGTTCAAATGGTGAAGCCTGTGATGTAGTGGACACCTGTGCGTGTATGCAGATTGGTTATATGACAGAACAATGTATCGAGTTATTGTACGCTATGGGATTGAATAAAACTGATGTTTGATTATAAATTGTATGAGACTTAATGAACTTAATGTTCTCTGACGCTCGACCAGCGAACATGTGCTGCAATCCTCAGCCCTATATTGCTGAACAATCAACACAGACGAGATCAGATGCTTTAGAAAACAATACCTATGATAAACGATTGGCAACCTTCAAAAGAAGGTGATTAATTCAGAAACAAAACAATGCAGTATTACATGATATTTATTCGCGTTAATAACAAACAATGTATTACAAACAATATTTAAATATTTATGCCTTCTTCTTCTTGGAGGGAGTCGATCGCACTTCGTCGAACGAGACGTTGTAGGCACGTCCGATCATGCCGTGGAATGTAAGCGTCATTTCTCCTGAAAATTAAAAAAACATAATAGGTTTATGAAACCAAGAAAAGAGTAATATACCTATAAATGAAGCAGCTATCAGCAGTTTGATATTATCAGTCTACAGATTAGGAATTTTCAAGTTCACCTGTACGATAACTTCCTATGTCCTCCTCCGTGAGAACATTTGTTAATCGAGAGGGTAAGGAGACCTTTCTCACGATTTGGGGAGTATACGCTATCTCCGCTTCCAGCTGCCTTCCAAACCGTCCCTCTCGGCGAGTTAGGCTTAATATGGGATACTTCACCCCGAGTTCTAGATCAGCAATGGAGAGGTAGCCGACCACTGAGGCTTCTGCATTTAATTTTTGCGCAATGGATGTCATCTGTAACAAAACAATACTATTAGTGATTATCTATCTTCAGACATTCAACCAAGCTATAGTATATAGAGTAATAGTTCACAAACCTTTCATTCTAAATGTTCTACGTTGCAAATAAATAAATTCTTTCTACACTTCACGCCACATTCAAAGCAAAGTAAGTCATGGAATTTAAACAATGGACACAATGTATTTTACAAGGCGTTTCATCAGTATATTTCATCAATGAATTCCAACACATCATTTACATTATACAGATGGAATAAACTAACAGAAATACAATTGGAGCACCAGTGGTTGGAATTCCGTAGCACTGCTGCCCAATTGCTGATTTTAAAACATTTAATTGTTTTCACTGTTTCAACCAGCGTATATTGATCTGCTTGACGACTGTGAAAAGTATTCTCCTCCATGAGAAGAACATCTTTACACAATTCACAAACTGATTCAATTTCATTAGTGCTCCCTATTTTTAATTTGAAATAATTGAATTTTATATAAATCTTGACGTTACGAATAATTGATGTATCATCTTCAATCATATCTGCGATATTTTCGTCTAAATATTGAATTAAAAACATAGGAGCATTAATGGTGGTTGACACTGTGTTTTGAATTCTAATACCTGAATCGCTGTTAGTTTGAAAATTTAATAAATATATATACTCCTGAGGGTCTAAGATAGGAAATGCAATGTTTTCAAAACCTAATAAATGTGTAATAGGATCATTGCTTGGATTTAAAATTGCAAATTGGAGCCAATATTTTTTTTATTAAAGTTTTATAAATAGGATTGATTGGCAATCTGTCTATATGATGTCTACGTTCAAAGAAACTACAGATCAAACGCATTGCAAAATAAGTTAGTGTTTGAGGTACACCTCTTTCAGAATGTGAAGCGTTATTGGGCAAAACGTGCATGACTTACTTTACGTTCTCACGTTGTAGCGATACTTAACTCTTGCAGACTAGCGCTTCCTTTATATAGGCTCATCGGTGGGGGATAGTCACTCTCCATATCTCATTCACGGTAAACCAACAAGGACATAAATGACGTATTTTCTATGATGATGCGGGAAAATTATCGGATGTCTCCACTAGACATTGTCTATAATAAGCACTTACCTATGCAGTAGATGTGAAATGATTACACACGCGTCGCTTCCTGCAACCTTGAGTGGAACCCGGCGGTAAACTGCATTTCAAATTAATATCCTGGAAGAGATGCACTTCAATAACGTGTAATTATTGTTTTCAATAGGTTGAGGCGGGAAAATTATCGACTGCATTCTGAAATGATTACCGCTTCCTGCGACCTTGAGCGGAACCCCGTAAACTGCATTTCGATAATTGCGTCTTCTCTGCGAAAAACCGAACTTCACTTCGTATGTACCTTCACATTTATGCGGCCACGAGAGATAATTTCAATTTGAAATTTACGTGATACTGCGGAATATGATCACGAGTTTGTTTACACAGACAAAGAAGGGTACCTACCTATCTTATTACCAGTTGTCGGATCATTAATATTAACGCCCTTTGAGCAGCCATTTTTCTCGTATTTAAAGGGCTATTTGAACGACAACGAAACTCTCTTCATTCCACACCGCCGTTCAGAAATGTCTATTCAAACATCTAGAAACACCATTTTCCCCCATTTATAGGGCTAACGAATACTTCCCTCCCTTACCCGCCCTTACCCTTTGCACCAATTTCATTAAAATTTTGCTCGATTCTTTTTTCACCCGTCCCCTATCGATTGCTCCACTCACCTTTCCACTAATACCCCCCCTTTCCAATTTTCCCCTCCCAACCACAACTTCACCGATTTTTCCTGCCGTCCCTAAAGGGCTGACCCTGATTTTGACTTTACCCCCACCCTGAACCAGTTCATCTTCTATCCAACCGTATTTTTTTCGAGCCCTTTTGGAAGGGCTAAAGGGTCGGAGTTGCCGCTCTCTCCATTTACACCTACTAACATTGTTTCTCTCACACAACTCTACAACTTTCAGGGAGACGTGAGCCGCGAGGTTGTCACAAATAACGACTTTCTTTCCTGATAAATTCCGAGTTTCAGGAAGGAATGCAAACTGGAACCATTCAAGAAACAACGACGAATCAAACCATCCACTAGGAGAGTTTCGATAAATCGTCCTTGGAGGCCCATCTTGTTTCCAAGTGTCCCACATCTGCTTCCATTTATAAACAACAAAAAGTGGAAGCATTTGCCTGGTGGCGCTGCCGCAAAACATTATTGAGGTCCCTGTTCTGGATGTGTTTCTTATCTGTTCCACATATTTTGCCCCACGTCGAGCAAGAACCTTCTTTTTCCCGGGTTCGTCGGTGAGGTTAGTTTCATCAAAATTGAAAATGTTCGACGGTGGGACTCCTTCCAATTCCTTTGAGAGAAAAGAAATATATTCTTTGAGAATATCAGCTGAGACAGCAGCGCGGGCCTTCTTGATATTACTGGGAAGTCGTTGCGATACATCTTGGTGTCTTTTGCAGAATGAGTGAATCTATTGGTGACCAGGGGTGTTTTCTTTGAACAAGCTCACCTTCCTACCCTTCTGTTCCAGGTAATTTTTGATTATCATCCTAAAATCAAACTTGGTGAGAGGGAACCCGTAGTCAGACATTTTTGAGATACCTACAGTCAACAAAGGCTTTTTCTTCTCCATCAGTAAATATGGGTGGCATTCCGGGTCTGTGGTTGTGTTTCCCTCTCAGTTTGTTGATGATTGTACGTCTAGGTATATTGAACATCTTTGAAGCTTCCCGTTGAGACATCAGCTTGGACCGTATGGCAGCCAGACACTTTTCCAGGGTTCCTTCTTCATAGTCTCTGTACCTCCTGGAACCAATCTTCCTCGTGTATTTCCTCGTAATTTTCACACCTTGGATAAGCTGAAACAACGAAAATACGGGTTAAATTAAGAACTGAGATATTTTAAAGCATGTTTGTACAGGAAACATATTGGAAAAGAAAAAATGGGGAGACTTTGCTCGAATTCTGGGGAGACTTTGCTCCACCTTACTGTGGAGCAAAGATCCCCATGTTTCGGGGCAAAGTCACCCCAATGGATAATTTTGTTCAATGAAATAACAAAAATCAACATAATTGAGATTTTCAAGAAAATTCTTAATCAGCATTAAATTTCTAACAAGTTAGTACTGGTACTCACGTTGTAAGCGGTGAAAAGCGCCTTGGAGGCCGAACTTTCTGGGGACCAACTTTTATAAAGCGTATCACACGTGTGAAGAAAAAGAGACTGGTAACCATTAAGTAACCTTCCCTTTCTTATTTTTCGGCTTGAGGTTGTTGGTTCAATATCTCTACTTTGTATTGCCCATCGAGAGAGCCATGTCGGACACTGATCGTAGATCTGGTTGAACATTGAACTTGTAACGATTTTGGAGCAGTTCCCCTGCAGGGAGCAAAGTTACCCCATGTTACAGTACGCCTCACCCATTACGTTAATGCCATAACAGGACGAGCTAACCATACGGTGTGTGACTGGTTCAATATGTGTCGTGAGGTGTGTACTAGCATAATTTCAGCCAGCGGTAAAATGGTAGGTACTGTTGATGACCCTATTCAAATTGATGAGGCTAGGTTCGCGGGCCATAGAAAATATAACAGAGGGCGACTCCTTCAGGGCGATAATGCACCTATGCTGCTGGATGACGAGGATGTCGAAAACAACCGAAATCACGGCCAACGTGAGGCCCGTGGTTTGGCAATGTTTTTTTGTACACCTAAATATTGGACGATACTGTCCTGCCCAATCGCTTTTCCGGCCTGCCTTCATCGCACTTCCGCAAAGGTGACAAGGCTGTACCATTTCCTCTTCATCAATTAATTCATTACTACGTAAAAAATTTACCACCGTTCCTTCATCTTTACCGACTTGTTCATAAAAATGTCGAAATAACATGCTCGCGAGGTGCCAATATGGTTTCCGAACGAATACTGAGTTACTGACCCCATGACGTTGTTAGTCAGGGAACGTGAAGTGTTATCTGCCTGCCCTTTGACACCAAGAAGCTTCTCTGATGTTTATAATCAAATTATTCAGATCATGAGGCCCATGCAAGGTAAGGCACGGTGAGGGGCTAAGTGAGGCGCTCGGAGCCAGTAGGGCGCATATTAGATCGGCACCCAATATTAAAGTCGCCTATCATAATTGCAAATGAATATCGACTAATGACTTCCGAGATGTCTGTAAAAATACTGTCAATATTGTTATAACTCTTTGAATGAAAACGCACAGTCTCGACTCTTGCGGACACCGAAACTTTTTAATGAATCAACTTTTCTAATTAATCCGTTTTTCACTACGTAACTAAAACAACTCATAACACAACAACAACTCCCAAACACGACAACTGTCAACTCCCTAACACTGCTCCGTCTCCAATGAGAGGAGATAGTCTGTCGTGGTGCAAATACGCAGCTGGCCCTTGGTGGTTCTTATGCGGAAAACCACGTCGTTCAGCACCGTGACTACCGTACAGGGGCCCTCCCAACTACGCTGAAGTATTGGTAAAATCCCCTTCCTTCTTCTTGGGTTATAGAACCACACTCGGTCCCCTTCGCGATACTCGTTCCTCTTGGCCCGAAGGTTGTAACGGCGTTGCATGTCCTCAGCCTGCAGTTTGAGTCGTTCGCGTGCAACCTCGTGGACCTCTGATAAATTCCTCTGGAGCTCCTCAACGTATTCCGGGACAGTCCTCCCTGCTGGCCGAGCGCCTACCAGCAGATGAACAGGGAGATTGAGCTCCCGTCCAAACATCATCCGAGCAGGCGAAAATCCGGTCGTCGAGTGTTCTGATGCCCGATAGGCCAGAAGTGCAACAGGCAACATGTCATCCCAGTCCCTTTGGTGACCGTCAGAAACCATTTTGGAGAGTACCTGCCATAGCGTCCTGTTTAGTCGTTCGACTAGCCCGTCACTCTGGGGATGGAGGGGGGTGGCTCTGGTTTTGTGGACCCCAAGCAACTGCACCACCGCTTGAAACACTTCCCCTTCAAAGCTCCGTCCCTGATCAGAATGTATTTCGTGCGGCACTCCAAACCTTGAGACGACGTGGTCAACCAATGCACGAGCCACTGTGGAGGCCTTGTTGTCTGGGAGTGCTAACGCCTCTGGCCACTTGGTGAAATAGTCTTGTAGAGTCAAGATGTAACGATTCCCACGATTGGACAGTGGCAATGGCCCCATGAGGTCAAGTCCCACTCTCTCAAATGGAACTCCCGATACCCGTACTCGCAACGGAGCTCGACGACGACCCTGAGTGCGTTCCTGGCAAGTGCGGCAAGTCCTGCACCACGTGGTAATGTCCCGGTGAATGCCCACCCAATAATGATTCCTTCTTATAGCTTTGGCCGTCCTGCCCTCTCCAAAATGGCCCAAATTGTGGACTTGCTCGAATAAAGTCTTCCTCCAGGATGGTGGAACCACCATTTGCATCGCAATGCTCTCCCCCTCAGGTGATTCCCACTTTCGGTGCAGACACCCTTCAATGAGCTCCAGTGACGCAAATATAGCATCATAGGCCTTCTCCTCAGGGCTGCAATTTTCAAGCTCCTCTGGTCGAGCCTGTTCACGCCTTTCCACCCAGCCCACCACTTTTCTCAATGTTGGGTCTTGTCTTTGGGCATTCCCACATTCCTTCTTCCCCCACGCGTCCACTGCAAGTTGGGACTCTCCGGTCTTGTTCTCCACTCAGGCGATATAGTGGCTCCTCCTCCTCCCTATCACGTCTGTTCACGTTCACTTCTTCAATTCCCCGTATTGGTGCGCGTCCCCAAGCTCCGGTAGCACGAATCACGTTGGCTTCGGCCTGAATGGCATAATTGACGGCAGCCCGCAGGGCTGTGGTAGGGTACGCCCCAACCAACTTTCTTAGCTCCATATCTCTTAGCCCGTCGTAAAACTGCTGGAGGGCCATCGCCTCCGCCACATTGGGTGACGCCCCAGCAAATGCCCTTCCCGCCAATGTTTCCAGGTCTGCTGCAAAGGCTGCAATGCTCTCGCCTGGAGCCTGACGTCTTCCTCGCAGTTGGTGCATGAACAAGTGTTCCTGGCCCTGTGTACCATACCGACTCGCTAATGCATCCATCAACTCGTGAAGTGAGGCATTAACCCCTAAGCGCGCAGCTACGGCCAAGGCCTGCCCCTGTAACGCCGCAGTCAGATTGGTCGCCTGTTCATCCTCTGTCCACCTGTTGGCTCGACTGACCACTGTAAATTTGTGTCGGTAGTCGCCCCAATCCTGAGTCCCATCGTATGGTCCTGGCTTGACTTTACCTGCGCCGTTTCTCTGTGGTTCCCCCTCTGGTGGTTGCGGTATCTGCCTGAGAGCTGCCTCGTTGGCACGTTGCAGTTGGGTGACCACTTTGACCATCGTCGCGAGCTGCGTTCGTAATTCTGCCATCTGTTGCTGCCACGCACCTTGGGACTGTTCCTCCTCTGGTGAACCGTTAGGAGGAGGTGGAGGCACCACCCGACTCCATAGGTGACGACCTTCCTCTTCTTGAATTCCTTGCGACATCGTAACGAGCCGAATAGTGCTTCACAAACACGCTAGCACTTAGTATACCACTTCTGACACCACTGTTATAGCTCTTTGAATGAAAACGCACAGTCTCGACTCTTGCGGACACCGAAACTTTTTTAAGGAATCAACTTTTCTAATTAATCCGTTTATCACTACGTAACTAAAACAACTCATAACACAACAACAACTCCCAAACAGGACAACTGTCAACTCCCTAACAATATTACTCATTTTCGATGGTCGATATACTACTCCAAGTAGAAATTTAGAAGAATTATTACCTATGTGATGAATTTAAAATTGGTTCATCACGGTGGCGTGAGGAAGTGCGCAGGCGGTTATGAGCGGATCACCACCGACATCTACGATCTTTTGGGAGAGTGAAAAGTGGAGGTGAGTGATAGAATTTGCCTAGGCGGTTATGAGCGAATCACCACCGACATCTAGGATCTTTTGGAGAGAGATGAGAGGTGAGTGGTAGAGTTTGCCTAGGCGGTTATGAGCGAATCACCACCGACATCTAGGATCTTTTGGAGGAGAGGTGTCCAGGCGGTTATGAGCGAATCACCACCGACATCTGGAATCTTTTGGAAGAGGAGGTTTTGCCTAGGCGGTTATGGGCTGACCACCACCGACATCTAGGATCTTTTAAGAGAGGAGGAGAGAGAGCAAGGTAGAGGAGAGAAGAGAGAGCTGGTTAGAGGAAGTGTCGAATGAAGCTAAAGCTGCAGGATCCAGGGTTTTATAGAGAAGTGAGGCCTCTCCCTCCAACCCCCTGTTAGGGGTTGGTGGTGGGGCCCCAGGTTGTGTACCCTGGGTTCTGTGGCTTGTCTCCCCACTCGTTTCGTTTATTTACGGAACTAAGTTTTGCGTTAGAATATTGGTGAAGACTTAAGTTTACTAGAGGAGTGTTCCCGGGAGGGACTCACGACAGAGGTCCCCCCAGTTTGAACCAAGATTCGTGGAGCTGAAGGCGCAAGTTGACAGGGGCTGAGGGCCATAGCAAACATAAGTGGGGCTGAAGGCCAAAGGTGAGGACTAAACTAAAATTCGGGGGGCTGAAGGCGGAAGGTGACAAGGGCTGAAGGCGCAAGGTGACAGGGGCTGAGGGCCAAGGCAAACATAAATGGGGGCGGAAGGCCAAAGGTGACAACGGCTGAGGGCCACGGCAACAGGTTGAGTGCTGAGGGCGTCATGCTTAAATCTAGGTGAGGTATACATAGTAGTGACATAAGAAGTTGGTGAGGTATGCATAGATGAGTAGTACATGAGTATTTACATAGATAGGCGGATGAGAGACACTGAGTTGGAAGAAGATGTGTACAATAGTAGACTTAAATAGTAGACTTAGATAGTAGGCTTAGGTAGTGAGTAGTATGAGTAGTATTTATGTCGTGAGTCCCTCCCGGGAACACTCCTCTAGCAAACTTAAGTTATCACCAACATTCGAACGCCAAACTTAGTTTCTGTAAATAAACGAATGAGTGGGGAGACAAGCCACAGAACCCAGGGTGCACAACCTGGGGCCCCACCACCAACCCCTAACAGGGGGTTGGAGGGAGAGGCCTCCACTTCCTATAAAACCCTGGATCCTGGGGCTTTAGCTTCATTCGACACTTCCTCTAACCAGCTCTCTCTTCTCTCCTCTACCTTGCTCTCTCTCTCTCTTCCTCTCTCAGAAGATCCTAGATGTCGGTGGATATCCGCCGCCTGGGCAAAACCTCCTCTCCTTCAAAAGATTCTAGATGTCGGTGGATATCCGCCGCCTAGACAAAACCTCCTTCCTCAAAAGATCCTAGGTGTCGGTTGATATCCGCCGCCTGGGCAAATTCTATCACTCACCTCCACCTTTTCACTCTCCCAAAAGATCGTAGATGTCGGTGATAACCGCCTGCGCATTTCCTCACGCCACCGTGATGAACCAATTTTAAATTCATCACAATTTAAAATAGTGATTTACAATAGTATTTACAATGAGGATATTTACAATAGTATTTACAATGAGGATATTTACAATATTTGAGGTTTAGGCATAGGGTTTAGAGTATTTACAATGGTCGAGGTAGGTGGGTAGGGGTACAATGCGGGGGACACGGAAGTCCGCCGTTCCTTGGGTATGGATAGGGTGTGGGGTGTGGATGGGTGTAAGTGTGGTGTGTGGAGGTGGCAGTGTATGGGTGGTGAGGTGATGGGGTGAGAGAGGCCACTCCCTCTAACAGTCTTCACGTTGGCGGAGACTGATAGAGGGGCCCCTTCACTGCCAGGGCGGTGGTGAAGGGGGAGAGCCGGTGGGAGCTGGTACCCGGGACGTCGCGGAGAGAGGCGGCGACCTCGGGGTCCGGTGGGTGAAATGGAGGCGATGTGTGGTGTTTGTGGTGTGGGGGTGGGCGGGTGAGTGGTGTGGTGAGATTGGTCGGGGAGGACTGGAGCTGGTTTGCACCGTGCCCATGGCACGGTGTGGGGTTTCCCGTCAATTAACAGGGTAGCGGTGGATTGTGTTGAGCGGATGACCTGAAAGGGCCCGGCGTAGAGAGGTTGAAACGTTTTGTGTATGCCGGGCTCTTACAGGTACATGTGAGTGGCGGTGTAAAATCTTTTGGGATAAGTTGTGTCGTTATGTGGTGTGGATGTGTGTAGCGGTTCCCTGTTAATTGACGGTGTGTGTTGTGGGGTGAAAATGTCGGCCGGTAATCGGAGAGGGTCTTTAAAAGCGTGTTGGGCCGGGCTAGTGTTGTCTGAAGGACGTGCGGAAGTTCTAAGGCTGAGAAGTACGTAGGGGAGGGTTTTTGTCCAAGAGGGGGATGTGGCTGAAGTTGATATGGCCTGTTTCAGGACCGAGTGCCACCGCTCTATTTTCCCGTTGGATTGGGGATGATAGGGAGTGGTGCGGATTTTTTGGATCCCGAGGGAACGGAGGAGATCTGAAAAGTGGGCGGACTCAAACTGCCTCCCCTGATCGACCGTGATTGTCCGCGGACAACCGTAGCGGCTAACCCATTGGTTGAGGAAAGCCGCGGCGACGGTGTCCGCGGTGATGTGGGCGAGTGGGATGCACTCCACCCAATTTGTGGCACGGTCGATCATGGTGAGGCAGTATTTCTTCCCCTCGGAGGGGGGAAGGGGGCCGAGCAGATCTAGGTGTACATGTTCCCACGGGAGGGAGTCGGGAATGGGTTGAGGAGTGACGTGGGGGTGCGCCGAGACCTTGTAAGTTTGGCACTTCTGGCACCCTAGAACCCAGTTACGTATATCTGTGTTCATATGGGGCCAGAAGTACCGTGTTTTTACTAGGTCCCGGCTTGCCCGTATGCCGGGATGGTGAAGGGAGTGATAGTGTAGGAAGAGCTGCCGCCTGAGGTCGGGTGGGACGTAAGGGCGCGGTGAGTCGGCCGTTACGTCACACCAGAGCTCAAGGGGCGGCAGCTGTTGGAGTTTGGAGGCGGAGAAGAGGTTGGATAGGGTTTGGTCGGATTCGGGATTTTGATGGGATTTGATGGTGTGTGGGGAGGGGAAGGGCAGTAACTCCGCCACCGGCGCGGGGGTGGGACGGGAGAGCGCGTCCGCCACGCAGTTGTCAGCCCCCGGCAAATACCGAATATCGGACGTGAATTGGCCGATGAATTCGAGCTGCCGGAGGCGACGAGGCGAGGCGGATTTGCGGCTTTGGAGAAGGGCGTGGGTGAGGGGCTTATGGTCCGTTACGACAGAGAACTGCCTGCCCTCCACGAGGTCACGAAAATGTTTTATGGCTTCGTGGATGGCGAGGAGTTCTCTGTCGAACGTTGAGTAGTTTTTCTGGGTGGGGGATAAGGTTTTAGAGGAAAACCCGAGGGGTTGGGGGGTGGCGCCGGTGTGCTGGTGGAGCACTGCCCCGATGGCCCAATCGGAAGCATCGGTCGTGATGGAAAGGGGTGCGTGGGGATCGGGATGGGCCAATAGAGCGGCGTCTACTAGGTCCTGTTTGCAAGTTTGGAAGGCGGCAGTGAGCTCGGGGGACCAGGAGATGGGGCGGTTGTCATTTTTTTTGGGGGGTTGGGGGATGGCGTTGATGAGGGGTTGTTGGTGTTGTGCTGAGTGTTTTATGTGTCTACGGTAAATGTTCAACATACCCAAAAAACGGCGGAGTTCCGTGACGTACGGGGCTAGGGGAAGTCGCTAATGGCGTGGACTTTGTCCGGTAGTGGCTTGATTCCGTCGGAGGAGACGAGGTGGCCGAGACAGCGGACGGAGGGTTGGGCGAGTACACATTTGTCCACGTTGATCTGTAGTCCCTCGGTGGCGAAGATGTTCAAAATTTGGTTCAGGTGGTCCAGGTGTTCTTCGGGGTTGCGGGATGCTATCAGAACGTCGTCTAAAAAGCAAAAGACGAATGGGAGGCCGCGTAAGATGTTATCCATATAACGCTGCCACGTCTGGGCAGCGTTCCTAAGGCCGAATCCCATCTTGATGTATTCGAAAAGGCCGAAGGGGGTAATGATAGCGGTTTTCGGTATGTCTGGGGGGTGGATGTTGATGTGGTGGAAGGCTCTCGATATGTCTAGGGTGGAGAATATGTGTGTGTTATGTAAGTGCGACGAAAAATCCCGGAGGTGGGGAACGTTGTAGAGGTCGGGTGTTGTTTTGGAGTTGAGGCGGCGATAGTCGCCACAGGGGCGGATATCCCCGTTGGGCTTTTGCACTATGTGCAGGGGGGAAGCCCAAGGGGATTTTGAGGGGCGGATAATTCCGTCTGCGATCAAATGATCGAAATGTTTGCGGGCCTGGGATAGTTGTAAGGGGTGGAGGCGGCGGGCTTTGGCTGTAATTGGGGGGCCAGTGGTCTCAATGAAATGCTGGATGGTCGATATGTGGACTGAGGGGCGGCGCTGGGGGCGGTACTGTTGGAGGAGGGTTTCGAATTTATTCGGGGGTTGGTTGATGGCGTGAATGAAGCCGGGGATCGGTTTGTTGGTGGAGGGGTCAATCAGGCGCGCGTTTTTGACGTCGACCTGGAGGCCGAAATATGCCAAAAAATCGGCCCCCAGGATCGCCTTCTCCACGTCCGCCACGGTGAATTCCCACTCGTACGCGAGTCCGCTCATGTAAACGGATGAGCGGTACGTCCCGTACGAGGGGATGGTGGTACCGTTGGCGGCGTAGAGAAGCTGGCGATAACAGCGCGCCTGACGACGGAGGATTGAATTTGGAAAAATTGACAGCGCCGCCCCTGTGTCGATCAGGAAGGGGACGTTTGTCTTTTTGCATCGGAGGAATAAACGTTGGTGGGTGGGGGTTGCATGTGGTAAAATTGCGGCGGTGGGGGCGGGGTTTGTCTGGTCAGTTGTGGAGTTGGTAGGAGGGGTGGTGGGGTTGAGTGATGGTGGGGGTTTGTCTCCCTCAAAGGAGACGTGGTTGGAGGGGCGCCTGTTCCTTGGGAGGGGAACGGTGTTTGGCCGGGGAAGGGATGCGGCGGCGCTGTGAGGTGCTGCTGGGAGGTTGGCGGCCGTGGAGGCGGTTGAGAGGGGGCCGTTCCTTGGTGGGGGAACGGTGGTTGGCCGGGAGAGGGGGTTGGCGGCGCAGCGAGGCGCGGCCGTGGGGTTGGCGGCCGTGGAGGCGGTTGAGTGGGGGACGTTCTTAGGTGGGGGAACGGTGTTTGGTCGGGAGAGGGAGGTGGCGGCGCAGCGAGGCGCGGCCGTGAGGTTGGCGGCCGTGGGGGGGCTGTTCCGAGGTGGGGGAACGGCGTTGGTGGGGGGAGGGAGGTGGCGGCGCAGCGAGGCGCGGCCGTGGCGGCGGCCGTGGAGGGGCTGTTCCGAGGTGGGGGAACGGTGTTTGGTGGGGAGAGGGAGGTGGCGGCGCAGCGAGGCGCGGCCGTGGCGGCGGCGTAGGAAGGGTAGGAGGTCTTGGTGGTGGTGGTTGAGTTGATGCGGGCCAGGGGGGAATGGAGGGGGTCCCCCCCGTGTTGGCGAGGAGGGGGGCCCGCCGGGTTCACCGGCGGGCGTCGGCGTTTCCCTGCCCGGAGGGGAAGGAGCAGGGGGGTTGGCACTTGCGGGCCTCCCCACCGAAGTTTACGTGGTAGAAGCATCGGTGGGGGTGGTCGGCGGGGAGGTAGGCCGTCCTGGCGGGGCGAGGCGTGTTGGAGGGGGTCGCGTTGGCCGGCGATCTCCCTCTTCGTTGCTCCCGAGGAGGGGTGGGGTGGCGTTCGGGGGAAGGCGGGCGCCTGCGGTCCGTGGAGGGGGTTCGGCGGCGTTCCGTGGAGGGGGGTCGGCGCCTGTCAATGGAGGGGGGTCGGCGGCGCTCTGTGGAGTGGGGACGGCTGCGCTCGCGGGACGATGCGTCGCGTTGTCGAGGAGAGGGTGCGGTGCGGGGGTTGTGTATTTCGCTGACGCTGGCGGCTGCCGCGAGGTCATGCACCGTGTCTGCGAGGCGGAGGAGAGGTTCGTTCGGGCCGTCGAGGTGGCTGGCGAGTGACATCTGAATGGGGTGGGGTAGGGCGTGTAACCAGAAGGTCCGGGCGATGTCGGCGGTCATAATGCCTTGCAGTTGATGTCGCAGGCGCCGGTAGAGGTGGGAGGGTTTCATATCGCCGAGGTGTTGCGGCTGCGTCAGGGCGGCGACTCTTGCGAGTTTGGAAGGTTGGTAGAGGGAGATGAGGCGGCCGCGGAGGTCGTCGTAGGCGGTTGCGGCGTCGGGGGAGATGTCTGACGTCTGCAGCAAGATATCGTACCGCAAAAGGGAGATGATGCGGGAGTAGCGTGTCTTTTGGCTGCGGATCCCTGCGGCCGAAAACGCTGCGTCAACCTGAAAAAACCACAACGCGGGGTCATGTGAGTAGAAAGGTGGTAAGGAGAGCGGGAAGGACGCAGAGGCGGTCATGACGTCGGCGGTGGCGGCGGCGGTGGCGGCGGCGGCGGCGGCGGCTGCTGCGGCTGCGGCGGGTGTCGTAGGCGGGGCGGTGGCGGGCGGCGAGAGGGTGGAGAAGAGGTTGTCGCCGGCGGCCGTCGTCATGGTGGCGGGTGGCTGCAGCGTGGGTGGCCGGAGGAGCGGCGGCGGTGGCGAGTTCGGGTCCATGGTTGAGTCTGTAATTTGAAAAGTCAAATTTTAAATTTCAAATTCGAAATTTGCAAAATTCGGGAGCGGAGGTGTGTGTGGTTGAGCGGAGGTGTGAGAGGTGTGCGATATCCGAGCGGTTGAGGGAGTGTGGGCGAAAATTGCGAAATTTAAACTGACTGACTGACCGAATTTGAAATTGAAATGGGACCGAACTTAACTCGAGACTGGGGGTTGACACATTAGATGGGAAGGAAAGGAAGGTTGAGTGAACGTCGGGTTCACCACTGTGATGAATTTAAAATTGGTTCATCACGGTGGCGTGAGGAAGTGCGCAGGCGGTTATGAGCGGATCACCACCGACATCTACGATCTTTTGGGAGAGTGAAAAGTGGAGGTGAGTGATAAAATTTGCCTGGGCGGTTATGAGCGAATCACCACCGACATCTAGGATCTTTTGGAGAGAGATGAGAGGTGAGTGGTAGAGTTTGCCTAGGCGGTTATGAGCGAATCACCACCGACATCTAGGATCTTTTGGAGGAGAGGTGTCCAGGCGGTTATGAGCGAATCACCACCGACATCTGGAATCTTTTGGAAGAGGAGGTTTTGCCTAGGCGGTTATGGGCTGACCACCACCGACATCTAGGATCTTTTAAGAGAGGAGGAGAGAGAGCAAGGTAGAGGAGAGAAGAGAGAGCTGGTTAGAGGAAGTGTCGAATGAAGCTAAAGCTGCAGGATCCAGGGTTTTATAGAGAAGTGAGGCCTCTCCCTCCAACCCCCTGTTAGGGGTTGGTGGTGGGGCCCCAGGTTGTGTACCCTGGGTTCTGTGGCTTGTCTCCCCACTCGTTTCGTTTATTTACGGAACTAAGTTTTGCGTTAGAATATTGGTGAAGACTTAAGTTTACTAGAGGAGTGTTCCCGGGAGGGACTCACGACAACCTACTTCAACAAACAAGAATTCAGGCGAGTTAACTGTACCAGACGAGGAATAAACAACATTAAAATCCAATGTCTTTCTCATGAGAAGCGCTATGGACCTTCATCAAGCTGATCCACTCTTACTAACTCAAAATCTTCAAAATTAAAACCAGGCTTGCTTCAAAAAAGTCTCTGAGACAGCGATTGCACGCACTCTAGAATTTCCAAATACTCCCCGGAATTCATGCCAATATTCATATAGTGATTCGGAATTTACATGAGCCAAATTAAACTTATTTAATATTTTTACTCATTTATATTTTGTTAACATATAAGAAATTTAAAAATTGAAGTTTAAATAAAATTCTCACCCAAATTACTAAATAAAAATAAAGTAGTAAAGTTACTTTGATCTTGATAACATAATGACTTATTCATTGACTTGATTCATTGCTGGGGCAGATTGATGAGTTGTCGAAGCGCTTCGTGAGAATTTATCATTATTCTGTGACATTCCTCACTCTTCTTGACGAAAATCCTTCCGTTGCGAACCCACACAAATCCTAGCTTATTTATTTTCTTGGCTTCTTTACAGGCATTGAGCAGTTTACGGTTTTCATAGGTAAGGCAACCCTTTACGTAAATACGGGACGCTTCACCCAGACGGAAATCGAAATCACGATTAGACAGGTCTTTCTTCTTCCAAGCCGCTTCATAGAAGACCCTTCGATCCAGAAGACGAACGAATGAGACGACAATATTATTCCAGGATCACGACTATTGTTACGTGTTTTAATACGATAACAGTCGTTTCTTTCGTTACGATAACAATTCGGAACTGTATCGCGTCGCCAACTTTCTTCAGAACATCTATAATATTCTCATCCTGTACACACAGGCACCCACTTATTTCAATGATACTTTGAAGCGCTTTTTGTCGCATAATATTAATTGTGTCGGCTAGTTCAGCAACTCTATTATCAGAGCCCTTTTTCCAATCATTAAACTCTTCCACCTTGGAATGAAGTGCAGTCAACGACATGCCGAATCCTGTCACTTTCTTATTTATCGCTTCAATGTCATCAGAATACTTCTGTAATTATACTTTAAAATCGTTGATCTCTGCGGACTGTCGCTCTATATCATTCGAAAGAGTCCTATTTGAACACTCGACTTTGTCCTTTATCTCCTCGATTAATTGTAGCAGAACTGAGAACATTATCTGACAGAGAGAGAAGAAGGTTTTTTGGTTTTTAAACAACATGGTTGCTACTGCCAACTCGATCTTTTCGGATATCTTTAGCCATCCTAGCCTCTGATAGTAAGGTGACACGTGGACATCCATTCTTAACCTAAATACAGATCTTATGCTGGCATTCTGTGCTTTTTGCAACAGTCGAATTTCTTCATTGTTGAGATTGCACAGAGATACTAAGGCATAGTCGAAATTATGCGTGACAACTCTGCACCAACGCCAGCCTAACATTGTAGGGGAAGTCTATCGCTAATCTTCAGAGCTGGTATAGAGAGCCATGCACCTTCTTGCAGACTGACGTCACATATGAGGACCACGAAAGGCTGTTTGACAGATAAACTCCCAGACTTTTCATACCGTCCACATACTGCAGCTCCTGTTCATCAAGTGAAATTTTTGGAATACCCTGTATGTCAATCCGAGACAAGAGTCACGGGTATCCCATGACCATGGCCTTAGAGTTGGCTAGGTTAACCTGCATTCCATGATCCCTGCACTAGTCACCTAATTTTCGCAGTTCTCCATTTAGGGTCACCATAGCATCATCCAACTCGCCAACTGTGGTATCAATGTACACATGCAAGTCGTCTGCATAGATTATGTGCTTGCATCTCACAAAAATTTCAGAAACTGAGTTCAAGAAGAGGATAAACAAGCACGCCGATAGTACAGAACCCTGTGGTACTCCCGATTCAATTTCCATTGCAGAGGACAGACTGCCATCTGACGCTTTAGTACGTGGAGATCTCGAAGTCAGGTATGACCGGAACCACTCGATAATTTTCGGAGACGCCAACTGAGTCTAGCACGGCTAGTAGGACTTCACACTGTACCCAGTCGAACGCTTGGGCAAAATCAACCACCACGAGCGCAGTCTCCATGCTATATCCTGATCGATAAGCAGATTGCATATTATAGATTATTTCATTACTAGCTAAGAACTCAGGCAGCTCTCAATAGATGATCTTGTCTAGGACTTTTCCAGGCGTGCAGAGAATATTGATGGCTCTGAAGTCGTTTACGCTTTGGGGTTTATCCGTCTTCCTGAGGGGGATTATTAAAGATTGTTTCCAACATTTAGGGTAGACTCCCAACTCAACTGACCTGTTGTATAAATATTTGGCACAGTACAGAGCTCACTACATCAGCCAACAAATGGAGAGTTTTAACACAAATGCCATCATTTCCGATTGAAGTCGAGGAGATGGAAAGCAGAACATTTTTTACAGTCTCCACACTGATCTCAGGTAAATCGAAGCAACGCGTTCTCACTAGTGGTGCCATTGTTCTCTACGAGTCAATAACGTCTGTTGAGCATGCGCCAGCTTTAATCCTGCAAAAATGAGCATTGATGTCATCTAGCGAGATAGACACAGATGCAAATCTGTCTTTGCCGATTCCAATACTTCTCGCAAAACTCCCTCGATTGGCGAGCCGATTCGGAAAGCGCCTGAAAGTACCAAATTTTCGCATTTCTAAGCACTTGCTTAACTTTGTTTCGAAGCTTTTTGAATTTATTCTTATTCTCGGTTGTTTTGTTCTTCTGAAAAGCGTTGTAAGCAGTAGTAGTATATAAAACGGGGCTTCTGGCCCGATTTTGAGATGAGGCTTCTGGCCCGATTGTTGAGCTGGGGCTACTGGCCCGACCGTCGAGCTGGGGTTTCTAGCCCGTCAACTGAAAGCGAGGCATTGGGTGTCGGGAACCAAACTCTGAATTTTCAAGCTTGAGAAAAACAGAAAAATGAAAAATGGAAAAAAAAATAAATAAATAAATAAACATGAAATAGATGAGAGAAATTTTTTTTGTTTGAGATTGCGCGAAACTTTTTTCTGCAAATTTTGTATTTTTTTCAATATCAGGATTTTGGTATCAACGGACCTACGTATTACTTTCCTTGATTATGTTATTGAAGAGATCATAATCTAAGGTAGTGTGAGACACGAGTACTACGTAAAGATTTGTTCCTGCTGAGGGTGCAAAATCCGCGGTAATTATAATAATAGATTTCGAATTGGAAATATTTTCCGTTTGTTTACTTGTGTCGATCACGTAAACGCATGTTCCGTTTATAAAGTTCTGGGGATTGTAGAGCATGTCATTATTATTTTGATAGACATTTTTAAAATCCTTGTACATTTCGTAGGCGAGGGTGTAGTTACCAGCCGCGATATCCAAGTTTTCCATTTCTTCAGGGTAAACGTTATCATTGATCTTCACCTTTATATTTTTAACGTTGGCATTATCAAACAACGAAGCATCCTGCAACTGCGAGCCAGTTTCAGATTGGAAAGCGACCATCACAAACGTAGGATTTCGAATGTTTCTAAAGATATTGGTTACATCAAATGTAAACGTATTTCCGTTGATTTCAGGTTTTGTATGCACTGCCAGCTCCTGAAATGGAACTGTATTTTTTTCAGGTCGGACAATTCTTTCACCAGCTCGATTTTAGCCATAGGTTTGAATTCAATCATCGGGACCCGAATTATGAACTCTGTGATACTTACCCGTCCTTCTGCTGGTAGGGTGGCATCATCGTAACTCGTCACTTTTTTCGTTTTCCATCTGTAAATGGTGTTAGCATCACCATCTCTGATAAAGGAAATTACGAATCCTCCTTTATAAAGCGGTATGCTAACATCTTCGAAAAATCCCAACCCTAAATGTGAAAGATTCCCGCATACGTAGAATGTATTTCTATCTGCGTTGCACTGTGATACAAAACCATTGTTTGCAATCGAATTACTTTCTGAGCCTCTGTACGAGACACTGCTCTTCACGGTGCTAGTAACACCAGGGTATTCTACTTCGTCAATTAAATAATTGTGTTTTTTCACCTCGATTCTAGAGAACAAATATGGAACGAAGTTATCAATCAATTTCACATTTGCTTTTGCTGGGTAATCTCCTCCATTGCGCTTCTTCAACGTCCCAGAAATGAAATATTGAAACTTTGACATAGAAAATCCATCTCCATAATCGATATTGAACTCTGCTCTTTTGTTGGGAGCGTTAAAGTTTTGAGTGCTGTTGGGATAGTAATGTTTGTACTCTGAGCGGACAATGTCCTTCATGTATTTCGAAAATACGTTCGCCATCTTTCTCTTTCTTATATATAGTCTAAAAAAAAAATTAAAGCAAACTTTCCCAGAAGTATTTATCTTGTTTTAGTTTTTCTAATATCGAGTTAAGGGGCATATGTTTATTAACTAAAATATATCTTCTTTCCCTACTCGGGAAGTCAGGTAAGAACAATATCGCACACGCGTTAAGGTATGAAAGCACTGTATTTCTAAAATAATTACACTGATGGAACTCGTCAGATACACTAGAACCAGAACTCGAATGGCGCTCATTCCCGCTCCTCTCCGAGGTAGGTGCTGCGCACGCGCAGACCCCCACCTATCAATTGTACCAACTTGATAATTAGAAATTAAATACACATCATTCCTCCCCTCTTAGGAAGCATACTCCATACCAAAATCGATCAACCTAAATACATCACCATCTCATACATGAGCATAGAATAAGGTCCAATATATCTCTAGGTGTTGAAACATAAACATTCACTTCTGAAAATCACTGATAAATAACATACATCAGTCATATTGTGAAGGACTGAACCTCTTAGGTGGCCTGCGTGTCCTATCTGACCTTCTAGGAGGAGTCTGCCGATCAGAGCCAGGGGAGGCTGGTGGAGTTCTCGGATTTCTGGGGGGATCAGAAGGTGCAGGAGGTGATGGTGGAATCTGACACCAACTGTCCACTTTAGATGGAGGGTGCTCATCTACCGAAAGTTTGGAAGGTTTCATTTGATTGATGTGAACTTTCCTGACTAAACCCCCTGTCAATAAAACAAGATATACCACTGTTCCCAGTCTCTCCATTACCCTGGCAGGGGACCACTTAAACAACCCCTTCTTTGGATTTTTAACCAAGACGCAATCATTTATTTCAAATTGAGCGCCAGGCTCCTTATTGTCACTAGCCGTTAACTTGAAGTCATCAGTCGGCAAAAGCATAGACAGTGGGTTCCGAACGGAAAATTTTAAAAATAGTTCCGCCGGGGATGTTTTTGTAACGGTAGAAGGCGTAGAGCGATGTGCAAATAAACATTCCTGCAACCTAGCTGAAATAGACATGTTTTTGTTTTTCAAAGTAGTTGCCACCACTGAACGCAAAATCAGTTTTTTTTATTTCCTGCACATGTCTTTCTGCCTCACCGTTCGAAGCTGGATGATAGGGTGGGGAAAACATAACACGAACATTTTGCTGCGTGAAATAATTTTTCATCTCTAGGGAGCTGAAAGGAGGCCCATTATCCATAACCACAACATGTGGGAGCCCAAACCTAGCGAAACATTCCCTCAAGAGACTGACGATTTTCTCAGCAGTAGTACCCTCAACCACCCAACATTCCAACCATTTCGAATATTCATCAACAACAATTAAAAATTTGCATTTGAATGTTTCCAGTAAATCCATATGAATTCTATGCCATGGACCTGGAGATCTATCTAAAGGGATAAATATTTTGGGTGAGTTGTCGTTCTGCGTTAGTTGACAAACTGAACACGCAGAAATTTTTTTTTCAATGTCGTCATCTAACCCTTTCCACCAAACATAAGAACGCGCCAACATCTTGGTTCGTACAATTCCAATATGATCTCTGTGCAACAAATCGAGAACTTTCGATTTTAATCCACTAGGAATGACAACTCGTGACCCAAATAATAAACATCCATTCCCACACGATAAGGAAGTCTTAATTTTGAAATAATATTTGTAATCGGGAAGCACTTTCGTAGGCCAACTTCCTTCTACCCATTCTAATATCTGTTTTACAAGAGGATCCAGTTGACTAGCCGTCGCTACTTCACGGAAAGTTAAAAACTGATCCTCAAAATTCAAAATCAAAAAACATTCATTTTCTTCCCTGACTACTGGTAGTGGGAGGCGGGATAAGGCGTCCGCATTCGGAATGTCTGCACCTTTTTTATAGCGAATTTGATAAGAATATGCCGATAAAATCAAACCCACCTTTGTAGTCGAGCACTCGCCACCTGCGGTACACCCTTTTTAGGATTAAATAACGACTGGAGTGGTTGATGATCCGTAACAAGCGTAAATGAGCGGCCTGCTAAAAACTTATGAAAATGTTTGACGCCAAAGATAATACCTAGAGCCTCACGATCCGTTTGGCTATACCTTTTTTCAGCTTGGGACAATGTTGTAGAAGCGAACGAAATTGGATGTTCAACTCCTTGAATGACATGCGCCAACGTGGCACCGACACCATAAGAACTGCTGTCCGTAGTTAGAACCAGAGGTTTCTTTGGATCGTAAAGGACCAATAAACTTTTTTCGGAAAGTAAATTTTTAGCACTGTTGAATGAATTATCGCATTTCGAATCCCACACCCATGGGGTATCATTTCTTGTAAGGTCATAAAGCGGCGCCAACAGGTCCGCAGACATTGGTACAAATTTATGATAAAAGTTGAGTAAACCTAGAAATGATTTTAGCTCAGTAACATTACTAGGACTAGGTGCCATTCTGATGGCTTGAACCTTTGTAGGTGAAGGGCGGAGACCCTCCTTATCCAACTGGTACCCTAAAAGATCTATTCTCTCACAGAACCATTTACATTTATCAAAATTCAATTTAACATTGTACTCATTTAATTTAGCCAAAACGTTATCCACTGTTTTCTTGCAGTCAGTTAAAGTCAACCCACCAATTATAATGTTATCTAAATAGCAGTTAACATATGGAATGCCCATCAAAATAGAGTCAATTACGGATTGAAAAATGCTTGGAGCTGGTGATAGCCCAAACACCAAACGATTGAAACGCCATAGACCAAGATGGGTCGATATAGTAAGATACTCCTTACACTTCTCATTAACCGATAACTGCAGATAAGCATTACTCAGATCCAGCTCACAAAAAACTGTACAACCCACCAAGGATTGAAATATATCAGTAGGTGGAATATGTATGTCCTGGAACAATCCTGTTTCAACATGCACGTCAGTCTAACCAGCTGCTGGGGGCCTTAACGGGTGGCACCACCCCCTCACCCGCCCCTTACCAACCTCCTCACCCACCCCTTATCACATCGCCCCCCCCCTCCCCCCAGCGCCACACCCCCCCCGGCGCCACACCCCCCGGCGCCACACCCCCCGGCGCCACAACCCCGGCGCCACACCCCCCGGCGCCACACCCCTCCCCCCTCCCCCCTCGCCAACTCTACCCTCCCCCCTCGTCACCTCACCCCCCTCGGCACCACACCCCTCGACCCCTCTCCCCCTCCACCCACACCGCCTCTCACACCCCTCCCCCCTCCCCATCGCCCACTCCACCCTCACAGCCTCTCACACCCCTCCCCCCTCCCCCCTCGCCCACTCCACCCTCCCCCCTCCCCCCTCGCCCCACTCCACCCTCACCGCCTCTCACACACCCCCCCCCCCCCCACGCCCACTCCACCCTCACCGCCTCTCACCCCCCCCCCCCCCCCCCCCCCCCCCGTCCCCCCGCGGCCACTCCACCCTCACCCCTCACCCCCTCCTCTAGAACCTTCTGGAACATTCCTGTTTTGATTATGAATACCTACCTACTTAATTATGCCTATCAAATAATCATAATGACGTCATCCCACCCCTCCCACCATTTCGTTTTGATTATGAATACCTACCTAATTAATTGTATCAGGTGATCATAATAAAGCCCCTCGAAATACTGTTTGACCATGAATACCCACCTACTTGACACACTCAATACAGTGGACTTAATACCCACCTACTTATGTAAATAATATTAACGTGAATGTTTGAAATGTTCCAAACATAATGGGGAGATCTACCTATGAAAATATTTCATTATGATTGAAATTAAATTATCACTTCCAACCAGACAGGTCTCACCTTGTCCGAATGTGCGTCTCTGCCTCCCTGGCCCGCCTATAATTGGCAGCTTTGGCCAAATCTAACTCATCATTTTTTGCTACATCCTCCTAGACATACCATTTCTATATTACCATTGCCAACTACCTATGTTCCCCATTGAATTTGTTTTCAAAATTAACTTATCGTTGATAATAATAACTTAATGTAAATGGATGGAATACCAAATGAAAAACAAACGTTTCCTTTTTTTTTCTTGTAATTAACAAGTTGTTTCAAAATTGTCTTATCTCTTACAATAATATTAAGGAGGTTAGCTACCAAATGAAAACAACAGTTTTTTTTTTTAAATATGTTTTTTATTATTCAAAACATAAGTGATAATTCAAACACAAAAAAAAATACTAAACACAAAAAAACTGAAAGAACAAATTACGACAAAGAACACCTTGAGCGAAACACTAGAAAAAGGTTGACTAATTCGCTCCCCGTGGACCCCATAACCACCATCCTGGTTTGACGAACACACCTGAATCGGAACTTGCGTCAGAATCTAATGAATTTGTATAGACAAATTCACCGGATCCTGACAAGCATCCGGAGTCACCATTTGTTGACGCATTATACAGCGATTCGTTGTCGATCACTGGTGGAGGGCTTAAACTTCTCATCATCATCTGTGGTGGTGGCCAATAAACAAGAGGTGAAACATCCCTTCTTCTCTTTCTTGGGATGTCTACTTCTTCTTCTTCATCCTGTGAGATGACAATTGTGTGTGAGGATCCTTCAAATAGAATGATGAACAACAATTTCTCTTATAAACTCTCATGAGGTAACATGAATGGAATTTCATTCCACAAACTGAGCAATTCTTTGAGGATTTAAAACTTACCAGAGGGGATGATGAAAAAATGACTGGAGAATCTTCCCTTCTTCGTTTGACTACCTTTTCTTCACCAGTCTCCTCCTCCGATGAGATGTCGATTATGAGGTGATCTTCTGATTCAGATGAAGAATAGTAACAATTCTTCTCATGAAGGCCCAGATGGAAATAAGAATTGAATCTCAATCCACAAACTGTGCAATTCAAACTATGAGATGCCATGACTGTGAACGCTATGTATGTCTCAACTGAGAATGAAATGAGTGAGGTGGCAGGGGGAGTGGGTGGCGGTCTGGAGGCGGTAGGGAATCAGCATGAACATGCTCATCCCTGTTCGTGCAGGCACCCCGTTCAGCTCGCCTATTATAAGGAGCCTGCATACGCCAGCAGTTACAGTTCGTTCTGAGTTCTCCACACAGAAAGACCTCCTGCTACCACTGCTCCAATCTCCTCAACCTTTGGAAATTAATAGGTGTTTACCCACTCACTAATTTATTAATTGTTGGGATATTGAATAGTTGTAGCCTATTCCTCTCTCCCCCTTTATTTAGGTTAAATTACCTCCTTCTTTTTTTTTTTGTTCCCCAGTTAGGTATTACCTTTTTCATTTTTCCCTCATTTTTCTTTTTTTGTTTGCTATATCCCCACAATAGTTTCGGTTTGACACCCTTCCCCTTTTTTTCCCTCCCTCTTGTCAGTTATTTTCCTGTTGAAAAAAAAAAGAAAAGTTTCTTCTTCTTTCTCCATAACCCCCCAATTTTTTCCTCATTTGCTGAAATTCCCCCTTTGATTTTTTTTCTTCTTCACCCCGATTCAGTTTTTCCTTTTTTTTTTTACTTATTCAGTTTTTTCCCTGCAATCAATTTATTTTCCTTCTTTTTTTTCTTATTCTCATTTTTTTCACGTTAGAAGAGCTTTCCTAGAGTAGGTATCGTTTAATTTGTTCCTTTTTTTTCTTCATTTACTTGAAGCATTTATTCGCCATATTTTTTTCTTATTATTCGGATTCGTTCAACTTTTTTTCTCATTCAGTTTTTCCTCAATTTATATTTCATTCATAGAATTTCATTGCAGAGTACAGTTTATTTTGAACCGATTTTTTTTTTTTTTTTTTTTTTTTTTAATTCATTTGGGGTGTTCTTTAGCTGTGTTAGTTCCCTACCGAAAAACTTTAGCTGTGCCCCCCACGGGCCCGATGGCTTTAAGACACCCCTTGTGATGAAGTTCAACCTTGTGAATTACTTTTAAGAATGCCCTAGAGCCATCGCGCGAGGCCGGTGTGCAAACAAAACAGAGGATAGTGTAAGGTTCGAATAGAGATTGCTAGGGAAATTCTTTAGCTGTGCCCCCCACTTTTTTCAAGTGCTCACAAAACCGTAATTCTTCCGTTCAATCGAATTATAGTATTCACACACTGAAAAAGGAGGTTCTGACGAATCCAAATCACTAGCCAAACTTGAAAACTCCTACTATATTTCCGAACCTATATGTTTTTTTATTGTTCAGTTTCTCCTGTAAAGAGACGTGGGGGGCACAGCTAAAGTTTTTCGCTAGGGAAATTCTTTAGCTGTGCCCCCCACTTTTTTCAAGTGCTCACAAAACCGTAATTCTTCCGTTCAATCGAATTATAGTATTCATACACTGAAAAAGGAGGTTCTGACGAATCCAAATCACTAACCAAACTTGAAAATACCTACTATATTTCCGAAGCCACTAAGCATTGAAAATGGGGGGCGCAGCTAAAGAACACCCATTATGGGTAGGTATCGTTAATTTGTTCCATTTTTTTCTTCATTTACTTGAAGCATTTATTCGCCTTACTTTTTTCTCTTATTATTCGGATTCATTCAACTTTTTTCTCATTCAGTTTTTTCCTCAATTTATATTTCATTCATAGAATTGTTTTGCAGAGTACAGTTTATTTTGAACCGATTTTTTTTTTTTTTTTTTTTTTTTTAATTAATTTGTAGGTATCGTTTAATTTGTTCCATTTTTTTCTTCATTTACTTGAAGCATTTATTCGCCTTACTTTTTTCTCTTATTATTCGGATTCATTCAACTTTTTTCTCATTCAGTTTTTCCTCAATTTATATTTCATTCATAGAATTGTTTTTGCAGAGTAGGTACAGTTTATTTTGAACCGATTTTTTTTTTTTTTTTTTCCTATTCAGTTTATTTTCATTCAGAGTTTTTATTTATTTATTTATTTTCTCATTTGAAGTGCTTTCGTTTAATACCGTTTATTTAGCTATTTTGTGTCAATTTTTTTTTTTTTAAATTAATTTACTAGAACAATGGCATCGTCCTCAAAATCATGTTCTGTTTGCCATTTGCCCTTCCCGTGCCAATACATTTTGATACGCCACGAGGCAAATTGCGGGCAAAGAATGGCTGACGTCCATGACTTTGTATTATGTGACCGATGTGGTTATGATCTGAATGCTACCGACCACAGTATGAGATGTGACGAGCCCCCGCTTAAAAAAACTAGGTTTTCTCCCCTACCCACACCAGAAGATTTTGAAATTTTTAACTTTATTTGTCAATATTGTGGGGAAGCGTTCAATAGTCCACCTGAAAGAGTCCGACACGAAGCCTTACATACTAGGAATCATAATTGTGCCAAATGTGGGGAAGTTTTTCAAAATATTTTAGACAAGATAAAACATGAATTAGGATGTGTGAGCAACTTTTTATGTGATTCCTGCGGAGGACGCTATACTAGTGCAGCCCTTTTTGATGCCCATAGACCGCTGTGTATTACAGTCCCATCAGTTACAATTCACAGAAATAGGCCAACAGATCCTCATGTCCGAAACTTACTTGCTACCCAAACAAATAACGATTATATAATTCCTTACGAAACCGCATTTACGAGTCGGATCGCTTCGTACTTTATTCAATCTAATTTTACTCTTGATCTCCCCCTTTTTTTGAATGATGTTCGAAGAAAAATTACTAGGTTGTTAGAACAATCTCTCATGGATCACGGCCCAGTGAAATTTAATATTTTTATCGATTGCGTAATGGTTAATATTTTGAATGAAAACCTCGAGACAAATATCAAAGTAAAAAATGAAATATTGTTGGATTGTTTAGATATTGACAGTATTTTGAATAGCATGTTCATCAAATTGAATAATGAACTTTCAGAATTGGAACTGAAGAAGAGTGGGTGGAAACTGGATATGATATATGGACTCCGTTTGAAAGTAAACAAATACTCCCCCTTACGTGGAGGGGTTGGTCCAATCAAGTTCCCTAAACTGATATCTGATAGAAAAGCGTGTCTCAACGTGCCCAGTTTTGAAAATCGATGTTTTTACTACGCTATATTAGCTAAATGTGTTCCACATAATTCGATGATTGTTTCAAATTATAATAACATCCAACACAGATACGATTTCAGCTGCGTTTCGTTCCCAACTTCCCTACGTGACATCAAAGTATTTGAGGCTCAGAACAATATATCCATAAATGTTTTTACGCTTAACGAAAAAATGATTGTATGCCCCAAAAAAATTGTCGATACGGAGTTGGATGACCAGAGAGATCTCCTCATGCTTGAAGAAGGGGAAAATAAGCATTTTGTTTATATTAAAGATTTTAACAAATTGGTCCGTAGTCAAATAACAAAACACACAAATAGAATCAATATATGCAAGCGATGTTTGTGGTTTAAAAAAGTTGATCCACTATCCGGGGAACTACAGGTCCACGATAATTTGTGCAATAAGAACAAACCTGTAGCAGTGGAGATGCCATCAAATGAGAAACAATTTGTTGAATTCAAAGAAGTAGAACAAGCGCTGAGGGTTCCGTTTGCAGTATATGGCGATTTTGAAAGCCTACTACTAAAGGTACATTCTTGCTCACCAAACCCAAATAATTCTTACCACATGCCCTACAATAAACACGAGGTCAATTCAGCTTGCGCGTTTTTATGTATTGCCCCATCAGTTTTACCATTTGCCCAACATTTAGATCAATTATTTTTATATAGAGGACCCGACGTAGTTGAAAAACTTTTAAATTATTTAACCTACATTGCTACAGAGATAGAGAAAGTTTATGCCCGTAATGTACCAATGCTCCCACTGACAGTAGCTCAACAACTGGAACACGATGGCGCCGCAACTTGTTATTTATGTGATAAACCATTTACAGACAATAACTGGAAAGTCCACGATCATTGCCACATTGTGGGAACATATCGTGGTGCTGCTCACAATAATTGTAATATACGATTCAAGGCACCATCGTTCCTACCCGTATTTTTTCATAATTTATCTGGATATGATTCCCATTTTATCATCCCCCATCTAAATGCAGTGGACAATAAACGAATATCAGTGATTGTGGCAAATACAGAAAATTATATCAGTTTTAGCAAAAATATCTCCAGCAAATTTTGTATTCGATTTTTAGATAGTTATAGATTTTTATCAAACAGTCTCGATCGTCTGAGCCAAAATTTAAGTGATTTCAATATTTTACCACGCTATTTTCCTGATCCCCGTCTTTTAGATCTAGTTAAGCAAAAGGGTGTTTACCCATACGAATACATGGATTCGTGGGGGCGATTCCTCGAGTCCCAGTTGCCACCGATGGACAAATTTTATAGTAAATTAAGGCATGCGGGAATCAGTGAGGAGGAATATAAACGAGCACAACAAGTGTGGAAGGAGTTCAACTGCAAAACCCTCGGCGATTACCATGATCTGTACCTAAAGGTTGACACCCTGCTTCTAGCAGAGGTATTCGAAGCGTTTAGGGATGTCACTTTAAAATCTCATAAACTTGATCCCGCACAGTTTTTCACAACGCCACATATGACATGGTCAAGTATGTTACGCATGACAAAAGTAAAATTAGAACTGCTGACCGACTACAATATGCTACTGATGGTGGAATCCGGTATTCGTGGTGGCTTAGTACAAGCATCGGGGCGGTATTCCAAAGCCAACAATCAATATGCTCCCGACTATGATCCCACAAAGGATGATACCTTTTTAACGTATCAAGATTGTAATGCGTTGTATGCTACAGTCATGACCAGACCCCTCCCAGTAGGTGAATTCACATGGGTTGATCCAAGTAGCATTGGGTTAGACACATTGAAGGAAGATGACCCTTACGGCTATTTATTGGATGTCGATGTGAATTACCCGGATCACCTTCATGATGATCATAACGATTTGCCATTCCTTCCAGAAAAGTTACCTAGTGTAGGGGGGAAGCTTGTCGCACATTTAGGCAATCGACAAAATTATGTTGTCCACTATTTGGCATTAATACAAGCTCTCGATCATGGCATTGTATTAGTAAAGATAAATCGTGCAATAAAGTTCCGCCAATCAAGGTGTCTTAAGCCCTACATAGACATGAACAATGAGCTGCGTAAGAATTCCCGGAATGATTTCGAAAAGGATCAATTTAAACTGTATAATAATGCCATATATGGAAAGACATGCGAACAAATCCGTAAACGTATAGATGTTAGAATCGCCACAAGTTATGCGAAAGCGGAGAAGTTTATAGCAAAATCAAATTTTATAGGCTCTAATATTTTAAATGAAGATTTGGTGGCGATACAAATGGGAAAGACATCAATACTTTTTAACAAAGCCATTTATGTAGGGCAGGCGATTTTAGATTTGTCGAAGACAGTAATGTACAAATATCAATATGATGTCATGAAGTTGATGTATCCAGGGGATCGCCTCAAATTAAATTATATGGATACCGATTCTTTTATATGGACTATCAAAACCAAAGATTTTTACAAAGACATGGCAGGTGAAATGGTAGATCGATACCTCGATACGTCCAACTACCCAACACAACACCCCCTCTATTCATCACAATTTAAAAAATGTTTGGGTAGATTCAAGGACGAGGCCGCAGGCAAGATCATCTACCGTTTTGTTGCATGTAGGTCAAAGATGTACGGAATAGAAATTGAGGGTGAAGAGTATAAACGAGCCAAGGGTATCCAACGGGCCTTAGTAGAGAATGAAATAACCGTTGATGATTACCTAAAATGTATTACATCCTCCACAATTAGCCGCCATGTCTGCACTAGCATAAGATCAAAGAACCACAATGTCCAAAGTATCGTTTTAAATAAAATATCGCTTTCCCCACATGACGATAAACGTCACATTTTACCTAACGGCATCGACACATTAGCCATAGGACATTATAGCCTGCGTGAGGAATAATGCTCCGTATAGTTGTTTTTAAATTCTTTCAATTTAGCATTTTCCAATTGTAGGTTATCAAATTGTAGGATTTTCCAATTGTAGGTTATCAAATTATAGGGTTTTTCAAATTTTAGGTTATCAAATTATAGGATTTTCAAATTTTAGGTTATAAAATTTCTAGTCATTATGTTTTAAATGTTTTAAATTTTCTAGTCATTAGGTGTATATAGGAATAATAGTGGGGATGCGAGGAATATTATCTCAAAGTACTCCATCCCCCACCTCCCGGTGTGTGAATGTAATAAAGGCAGAACCAGTAATAGAGCCAACTCCGGCAGAAGACCGACGGGAGCAACCAAACTGCTGCGTATGCAGCTGGAAAGCGTTATTCGCTTTCTCCGGGGGTTGCCGGAGCAAGTGACGGATATTCTTCTGTCGGTTGTAGTCTCGTTTTGTCGAAACGAAATTTAAAGTATTTGTGATGAATTTAAATTTATCATCACGGTGGCGTGAAGGAGTGAATAGATGAGAGCGAGGGAATTTCACCTAGGCGGCGGTAATCCACCGATGTAGGTGAGAGGAAGGAAATTCACCCAGGCGGCGGTAATCCACCGATGTGAGTGAAGGAAGGAATCTCGTCTAGGCGGCGGTAATCCACCGATGTAGGCGAGAGGAAGGAAATTCACCCAGGCGGCGGTAATCCACCGATGTGGGTGAAGGAAGGAAGGTGCTTGTCTAGGCGGCGGATATCCACCGATGTAGACAAGAGGAGAAGGTAGGAGGTGAATTCCCAGAGCGGCGGATACCACCAGGCATCTGGGAGGAGGAAGGTAGAGAGAGAAGAGAGAGCTGGTTAGAGGAAGTGTCGAATGAAGCTAAAGCCCCAGGATCCAGGGTTATATAGGAACTGGAGGCCTCTCCCTCCAACTCCCCTGTTGGGAGTTTTGGGGGGGGCCCAGGTTGTGTCCCCTGGATTCTGTTGCCTGTCTCCCCACTCAGATGTTTATTAGCGGAAGGTAATTTTTACATAGGAATATTGGTGAGAGCTTTAAGGTTGTAGTGGAGTGTTCCCGGGAGGGACTCACGACAGAGGTCCCCCCAGTTCGAACCAATGTTTGAGGTAGCTGAAGGCTCAAGTTGACAGTGGCTGAGGGCTGCGGAAACAAAAAGGGGAAGCTGAAGGCGCAAGGATACAGGAGCTGAAGGCTGAAACAAACAATTGCAGTGCTGAAGGCAGAAGAGTGACCGGAGGTGTCTTAAATCTAGGGTGATATACAAGTAGTAGAACAAGGAGGCATAAGTTGACATAAGTAGACATAAGTAGGGCTAAGTAGACAAAAGTAGACATAAGGTGACATAAGTAGATAAGTAGATGTAAGTAGATGTAAGTAGATGTAAGTAGATGTAAGACATAAGTAGAAGTAAGACATAAGTAGATGTAAGTAGATGTAAGTAGACGAAATTTGATGATGGGAAACATATGTACAAGGAGGGTGTGATGAAAAATTTGATGAAGTGACAATATTTACAAAGGTGATGAGTTCGATGATGATGATAAGAGGGGTGATAGTCAGATAGATAGCTAGATATTTACAGGTGCAAGGTATTTACAAGTAGTATTTACAGGTATGTATAGGTATTTACAGGTATGTACAATTTTTTGGTACGGTTTCAGGGGAGGCAGATCGGAGCGGGGTTGTGAAATCCGCCGTTCCCTGGGTGTGGACAGTGTGCAGTGTAATGTGGTGAATGTGTAACGATGGTGAGGTGATGGGGTGAGGGAGGCGACTCCCTCTAACAGTCTTCACGTTAGTGAAGACTGACAGAGGGGCCCCTTCACTGCCGGGGCGGTGGTGAAGGGGAAGAGCCGGTGGGAGCCGGTACCCGGGACGTCGCGGAGGTGGGTGGCGACGTTGGGGTCCGGCGGGCGAAATGGAGGTGATGTGTGGCGTGTGTGGTGTAGGGGTGGTTGGGTGAGTGGTGTGGGGCGAAGTGTCTGGGAGGACGGGGGCTGGTTTACATCGGGCGAGGGGTACAGTGTGGGGCTTCCCGTCAATTAACAGGGTAGCCGTGGTGTTTGTGGAGCGGATGACGTGGAAGGGCCCGGTGTAGAGAGGTGAAAATGTTTTGTGGATGCCGGGCTCCTTCAAGTACATGTGAGTGGCTGTGTAAAAACGTGTGGGATAGGTGGTGTCGTTGTGTGGTGTTGTTGTGCGGAGTGGTTCCCTGTTAATTGACGGGGTGGGGTGTGGGGTGAAGATGTCGGCTGGCAAACGTAAAGGGTCACGAAAAGCGTGTTGTGCGGGACTTGTGTTGTCTGAAGGACGGGCGGAAGTGCGGAGGCTAAGTAGAACGTAGGGGAGGGTTTTGGTCCATGAAGGGGAAGTGGCTGATGTGGAGATGGCTTGCTTGAGGACCGAGTGCCACCGCTCTATTTTCCCGTTGGATTGGGGGTGATAAGGAGTGGTGCGGATTTTCTGAATCCCGAGGGAACGGAGCAGGTCGGCAAAGTGGGCTGATTCAAATTGCCTCCCCTGATCGACCGTGAGTGTCCGCGGACAACCGTAGCGGCTGATCCATTGATTGAGGAAGGCCGCGGCGACGGCGTCCGCGGTAATGTGGGCGAGTGGGATACACTCTACCCAATTTGTCGCACGGTCGATCATGGTGAGGCAATACCTCTTCCCCTCGGAGGGGGGAAGAGGGCCGACCAGATCCAAGTGGACGTGTTCCCACGGGAGAGAATCGGGGATAGGTTGAGGAGGTACATGGGGGTGAGCCGAGACCTTGAATTGCTGGCACTTCTGGCACCCTAGAACCCAGGTACGTATATCCGTGTTCATATGGGGCCAGAAGTACCGCGTTTTGATGAGGTCCCGGCTCGCCCGAATGCCGGGATGATGGAGGGAGTGGTAGTGTAGGAACAACTGCCTCCTCAGCTCCGGTGGGACGTACGGGCGCGGTGTGTCGGCCGATACGTCGCACCAGAGATCTAGGGGAGGCAGCTGCTCCAATTTTGAGGCGGAGATGAGATGGGAAAGAGCGGGATCGGAGGTAGGAGTTTGATGGTTTTTGAGGGTTTGCGGGGAAGGGAAGGGCAGTAACTCCGCCACCGGCGCAGGGGTGGGGCGGGAGAGTGCGTCGGCGACGCAGTTGTCGGCCCCCGGCAAATAACGAATATCGGACGTGAATTGTCCGATAAATTCGAGTTGCCGGAGGCGACGGGGGGAGGCTGATTTTCGGTTTTGGAGGAGGGCGTGGGTGAGGGGCTTGTGGTCGGTTATGACAGAGAACTGCCTGCCCTCCACGAAGTCACGAAAGTGTTTGATGGCTTCGTGGATGGCGAGGAGTTCTCTGTCAAAGGTGGAGTAATTTTTTTGTGTGGGGGACAGAGTTTTGGAGAAAAAGCCGAGAGGTTGGGGGGTGGCGCCGGTGTGTTGGTGGAGTACTGCCCCGATGGCCCAGTCGGACGCATCTGTGGTGATGGAGAGGGGGGCATGGGGATCGGGATGGGCCAATAGAGCGGCGTCAACTAGGTCCTGTTTGCATTGTTGGAAGGCGGTAGTGAGGGCGGGGGTCCAGGAAATGGGGCGTTTATCGTTTTTCTTAGCTGGTTGTGGGATAGCGTGTATGAGTGGTTGTTGGTGTTGTGCCGCGTGTTTGATGTGTCTACGGTAAAAGTTCAACATACCCAGGAAACGGCGGAGTTCTGAGACAGTGTTGGGTCGTGGGAAATCGGTGAGGGTGTGAACTTTGTCCGGTAGGGGTTTTATTCCTTCGGCCGAAACCTGGTGGCCGAGGCAGCGGACGGAGGGCTGGGCGAGGACGCACTTCGGAGTGTTAATGGTGAGGCCCTCGGCGGCGAAGATGTCAAGTACTTGTGTCAGGTGTGCGAGGTGTTCGGTTGGGTCTCGGGAAGCGATCAGTACGTCGTCCAAAAAACAGAAGACGAAGGGTAGGCCTCGTAGTATGTTGTCCATGTAACGCTGCCATGTTTGGGCAGCGTTACGGAGGCCGAAACCCATTTTGATATACTCGAACAGGCCGAAAGGGGTGATGATAGCTGTTTTAGGAACGTCAGGGGGGTAGATGTGAATGTGATGGAAGGCACGGGAGATGTCGAGTGTAGAAAAGATGGTTGTGTTGTGCAGGTGGGAAGAGAAATCTCTGAGATGCGGGACGTTGTAAAGGTCTGGGGTTGTACGGGCATTGAGGCGGCGGTAGTCGCCGCATGGGCGGATATCCCCGTTAGGCTTCTGCACAATATGTAGTGGAGAAGCCCAAGGGGATTTGGAGGGACGGATAATGCCGTCTTTGATGAGGAGATCAAAATGTTTGCGGGCCTGTGAGAGTTGGAGGGGGTGGAGGCGTCGCGCTTTCGCGGATATTGGGGGGCCAGAGGTTTCTATGAAGTGCTGGGTCTGTGAGATGTGGGCTGAGGGGCGGCGCTGGGGTTTGTAGTTGAGGAGGAGTTGTTCAAACTGGGACGGGGGCCGATCCACTGCATGAATGAACCCGGGGATGGGTTTCTGGGTGGAGGGGTCGAGCAGGCGCGCGTTACGGACGTCTACCTGGAGGCCGAAATATGCGAGGAAATCGGCCCCCAGGATAGCTTTCTCTACGTCCGCCACGGTAAATTCCCACTCGTACGCGAGCCCGCTCATATGAATTGATGAGCGGTACGTCCCGTACGAGGGGATGGTAGTACCGTTGGCGGCGTAGAGGAGTTGCCGGTAACAACGCGCCTGTCGCCGGAGAATATTATTGGGGAAGATAGAGAGCGCCGCCCCTGTGTCGACGAGGAAGGGGACGTGCGTCTTTGAACATTTCAGGAACAGGCGTTGATGAGCTGGGGCGGAGTGAGGTAAAATTGGCGAGGTGTTGGTGTCCGTCGGAGGGGGGGGGCTTGGTTCGTCCGAGGTGATGGGCGGGTGCGATGGCGGTGGTTGGTCCCCCGCGAAGGAGACGCGGGGTGATTTTTTGCCGTTCCGGGGAGGGGGAACGGTAGTGGCGGCGCGAGTGGCGGCCGGAGGGGTGGTCGTCTTGGGGGCGGGGTTGGAGGGGCCGTTCCGTGGTGGGGGAACGGTAGCGGCGGCGCTAGTGGCGGCCGGAGGGTTGGCTGCCCTGGAGGCGGGCTTGGAGGGGCCGTTCCGGGGTGGGGGAACGGTAGCGGCGGCGCTGGTGGCGGCCGGAGGGTTGGCTGCCCTGGAGGCGGGCTTGGAGGGGCCGTTCCGGGGTGGGGGAACGGTAGCGGCGGCGCTGGTGGCGGCCGGAGGGTTGGCTGCCCTGGAGGCGGGCTTGGAGGGGCCGTTCCGGGGTGGGGGAACGGGAGTGGCGGCGCTAGTGGCGGCCGGAAGGTTGGCAGCCCTGGAGGCGGGCTTGGGGGGGTTGACTCGGGGTGGGGGAGCAGTTGATGGAGAGTTGGGGTGTTTAGCGGCGCCGTCAGATGCGGCCGGGAGGTTGGCAGCCGTGGCGGCGGCGTAGGAGGGGTAGCGAGGCGAGGTGGAGGTGGTGTGAATGCGGGCGGGGAGGGGTTGGTGGTGATCCCCCCCGTGTTGGCGAGGAGGGGGGCCCGCCGGATTTACCGGCGGGCGTCCGCGTTTCCCTGCTTGGAGGAGTAGGAGCAGGGGGGCTGGCATTTGCGGGCCTCCCCACCGAAGTTCACATGGTAGAAACATCGGTGGGGGGGGTCCGCCGGGAGGTAGGTCCTGGTGGGGCGCGTGGAGTTGGAGTGGGGCGCCGTTTTTGGGGACCTCCCCCTCTGTTGCTGGGCGGGGGAGACGGTGCGGCGGTCGGCCGAGCGCTGGCGTCGGTGGTCGGAGGAGGGGGTTGGCCGGCGATCGACGGAGAGGGAGCGGCGCCGGTGGAGGGAGGGGGGCCGGCGGCGCTCTTCAGACGGCGATCGGTCCCGGCGTGGGGTGGGGAAGCGGGGTGCGGCGACCTCCGTGACGCTGGCGGCCGCGGCGAGGTCGTAGACCGTGTCGGCCAGACGGAGTAGCGGCTCGTCCGGTCCGTCGAGGTGGCTGGCGAGCGCCATCTGGATGGGGTGGGGAAGGGCTCGCAGCCAGAACGTCCGAGCGATGTCGGCCGTCACGATGTCGTGTAGCTGATGACGTAGGCGACGGTACAGGTGGGAGGGCTTCAAATCGCCGAGATGTTGGGGCTGGGATAGCGCTGCGATACGTGCGATCTTGGAGGGCTGGTATAAGTTGATGAGGCGGCTGCGGAGGTCGTCGTAGGCGGCCGTGGCGTCGGGGGAGATGTCAGATGTCTGCAGGAGGATCTCATATGGTAACAGGGAGATGATGCGGGAGTAGCGGGTACGCTGGCTGCGGATGTTGGCGGCAGAAAACGCAGCGTCGACCTGGAAGAACCAGAGTGCGGGGTCGTGCGTGTAGAAGGGGGGCAGTGACAGCGGGAATGACGCCGAGGCCGTCGTGACGTCGGCGGCGGCGTGTGCGGCAGCTGCAGCGGCGGCGGCAGCGGCGGCGGCGGATGCGGTGGAGCCGGGTGATGAGAGGCTTGTGAAGGGGTTGTCGGTTGCGTCAGATGTCGCAGCGGTCGGCGGCTGCAGCAGGGACGGCCGGAGGAGCGGCGGTGACGGCGAGTTCGGGTCCATAGTTGAGGTGTCTGGAAACAAAATTCAAATTGGGTGAGGTTTTGAATTTTTAAAATTCGCAATTTGCGGCAGCGGTGGTGGTTGCAGCGGAGCGTTGAGAGTTGTTTGAGCGGATGCGGGTGGGCCAAAATTGCGAATTTAAACTGACTATTTTAAATGTGAATTTAAAATGCGGGACACCGAACTAGACTGGGGGCGACACATGAGGTGGTAAGAAGGGAGGAAGGGTAGAAGGTTGGATGAACGTCGGGTTCACCACTGTGATGAATTTAAATTTATCATCACGGTGGCGTGAAGGAGTGAATAGATGAGAGCGAGGGAATTTCACCTAGGCGGCGGTAATCCACCGATGTAGGTGAGAGGAAGGAAATTCACCCAGGCGGCGGTAATCCACCGATGTGAGTGAAGGAAGGAATCTCGTCTAGGCGGCGGTAATCCACCGATGTAGGCGAGAGGAAGGAAATTCACCCAGGCGGCGGTAATCCACCGATGTGGGTGAAGGAAGGAAGGTGCTTGTCTAGGCGGCGGATATCCACCGATGTAGACAAGAGGAGAAGGTAGGAGGTGAATTCCCAGAGCGGCGGATACCACCAGGCATCTGGGAGGAGGAAGGTAGAGAGAGAAGAGAGAGCTGGTTAGAGGAAGTGTCGAATGAAGCTAAAGCCCCAGGATCCAGGGTTATATAGGAACTGGAGGCCTCTCCCTCCAACTCCCCTGTTGGGAGTTTTGGGGGGGGCCCAGGTTGTGTCCCCTGGATTCTGTTGCCTGTCTCCCCACTCAGATGTTTATTAGCGGAAGGTAATTTTTACATAGGAATATTGGTGAGAGCTTTAAGGTTGTAGTGGAGTGTTCCCGGGAGGGACTCACGACAGTATTCCTCCTCGAATCCTTAAATTTCGTTTGGCTTACAGCAACCGGCAATTGTTGTATACTCCTTGCTCCACTCAAAGCGTGGGTGGGCTCGAGGGTCGGAACCGGGTTGCCCTCTCCCTTACTGGTTCTGACCGGTATGAATGTGTGAGTGAATGTAATTTATTATTGAATGAATGTGGATGTATGAATGAAGGGAGGGAGGGAACACACAGTTTTATTATCATTTATATTTTCAAAGGTGGTGGTGGTAGCATTGAAAAGTGTATAAATAGGGGCGCATTAGGTAGAAAAGTCACATTATTCAACATGCAGTTGCGTAGACTAGACGTCAGCCTTCCCGTCATAAATATTAACGAGGACGATGCCACCATGCACGATGCGAGAACTAGGCATAGCGAGTTGCTACCAAATAGCATACGATGCATCATATGTGCAACTTCGAATGGCGGCAAAACCAATTTAATGCTCAATCTATTGTACTCTTCATTAGGGTTGAAATTTGAAAATATCTATCTCTTTTCGAAAACGCTCTTTCAACCGGGATACATTCAGTTGTGCAATGTTCTAAAACCTCTGAACGAAATAGGATTCTATAGGTACTCGAATAGTGACGATGTCCCACTGCCCTGTCAAACCAACCCAAACTCGATTATGATATTTGATGATGTTGCTTGTGAAAAACAGGAGCGTATTAGGATGTATTTTAGTATGGGCCGTCACAGCCAGACTGATAGTTTCTATCTGGCTCAAAGCTATTGTCGTATCCCTAAACATTTACTGCGAGATTGTGCGAACTTGATAATTGTCTTTCGTCAAGATACGTTGAACATGAAAAAAATTTATGACGATCATGTCAACATGGATATGAGTTTCAATAAGTTCAAGGAAATTTGTTCATTATGTTGGGAGCAACATCAATATGGATTTTTAGTTATCGATAAAGAATGTGGTGTCAGCACTGGTCGTTATCGTCAAGGGTTCGATACATATATAATACCCTGAGGGAGCAGGAGGAGGAATCAGTTACTTGTCAACCATCGAAGAAGAAGAAGAAGTAACATGGAGAACTCAATAGCGCAAGTACGAGAAAATATTCGCAAGAAATATAATCAGATAAGGAGGAGCAGAGAGGAGAAGGAGGCGCAGCTAAAAAGGAAATACGAACCTCTCCGTGACGTAGTGGCAGGCTCAGTCGAACATATAAAACCAATCCTCCCACCATTTCATTTTAAAGAAGAAGAAGAAGAAGAAGAAGACGATCACGCTACGCCTATCGAAGACCAATTCAAATTCGTCAACAAAAGAAGAAGGAGGATGAGAATAAGGACAAGTACGAATGTGTTGGACATATTCAAAACCAGTTACGAGGAGGAAGAGGATGGATCATCAGACGTTGATTTATCATCTGCAGTAATGAAGAGTGAAGGACGAAGTTCAAGATCAACACCCTACGAGAAGATCAAAGCAGATGGTAACACTATTCTACCATACATTGTGGTTTCACCGACCGAAGGAGGAGGAGGAGGAGGAGGAGGACCATCTACTGGAGGAGAAGTAAATTTGAAGAAGGACCAGTTGAGAATAATTGAGACACCGTCTACTACTACTACTACTACTACTACTACTACAACAAATGAAATACCAAAGACAGAGGAAGGAGATGGAGCAAGAAGGAAAGATGAAGAAATCACATCAGAATATATAAGGAAGAAGATTGATGGGGACCCTGATTTTGATGAAACATATGGGATACGATATGACAAAGCATCGAAACGATTTACAATGGGTGACAGCTATGTGGAATTCAAGAATGATAGGATCGAATTAGGAAACTCTATGAAAATCGAATGCACTCGAGGACTGTTGGAATTATTGTTTGCAAAAAGTCCAGATATGAGCATAATTAGGGACCACGATTTACAGTCTTACAAGAAAATATTGAACGAAACTAATGCTCATAAGAAAAGATATAGTTCATCAGAAGTGTGTTTTGTGGATTTGAAACATCCAAAATGGCATATAATAAAGAGTCTGTTTACAAAAACAGCGAATAAACCCAAGTCAAAATAATGGTTGTGCTCCTTAGTGTAAAGGAGGACAAGTATTCGAAAGGTAAATCGAAAGTCTATTTTTTTTTTTAGTTGAGCAATATTAGGTATTAGGGAACGCAATTTTTTCTGATTATTAGGTAGGGAACGTAATTAGGTAGGGAAAGCAACTTTGAAACATCCGAATGGCATATAATAAAGAGTCTGTTTACAACAAACAGCGAATAAACCGGGGTCAAAATAATGATTGTGCTCCTCAGAGTCCAAGTATCCGAAAGGTAAGTCGCATGGCGCACAAGTAGTGAGGTCTCTATTTTTTCTAAACACTTGGAGTTGAGCAATATTAGGTATTAGGGAACGCAACTTTTCCAATTATTAGGTAGGGAAATCAAGAAACGGAAGTCTACTACAGAAAAAAATAAGAATCAAGATGGAAGTCAGCTGCAGAAGAAGAAAGAAGGAGAAGAAGAAGAAACAGAAGAAGAAGAAGAAAAAGGAGAAGACGGAGACGATGAAGAAGAAGAAAACTCAACAGATGGTACCAAGATTGATCAGTACAGGACGAGACTCGAGCAATGACGGAAGTCAAGAAGAGAATTGTGGAAGAGCTTCATCGACCTGCAAGAAAGAATTACCCTAGGAGGAGAGTACTCCTGAAGGGGATAGATGACCTATGGCAAGCGGATCTGTTGGAGCTGCAACCCTATTCCCGATTCAACGGAGGACATCGATTCATATTGGTAGTCATTGATTGTCTATCAAAATATGTTTGGGTGGCACCACTCAAATCCAAGACAGGTGCTGCTGTCTGTGACGGATTCAAGAAAGTATTTGATGATTCGAGCCCACGCCTACCGCGGCATCTGCAGACAGATAAGGGAAAGGAGTTCTACAACGGGAAAATGCGGCTGTTATTGGAGAGTCATAATATTAACCATTATTCGACATACAGCAACCTGAAAGCGTCCATTGTGGAACGTGTCATACGAACGTTGAAGACGGAATTGTGGAAACGTTTCAGTCTACAAGGAACCTACAAGTGGATGGATGCTATTGTGGATGTTATCAACAAGTACAACAGATCAAAACATCGCTCGATCAAGATGGCACCAATAGATGTCAAGGGGAAACGAAAAGAGGCCTTGGCACTCAAGACCCTCTACGAGAAGAAGAAAGGTACACCATCCCGCCCCAAATTCAAATTGGGTGATCACGTGAGGATATCCAAGAGGAAAGCGGAATTTGAGAAAGGATACACTCCCTCTTGGTCTACAGAGATATTCAAGATCGTCAAGTTGAAGAGGACTATACCACCTACCTATATACTGGAAGATTCGGACAAGAAGACAATTGCAGGTGGATTTTATGAAGAGGAGCTACAACTGACCAAATATCCAAACGTATATCTGGTTGAAAAGATAGTAAGGCGAGATGGTAATGGTCGTGCACTTGTGAAATGGTTGGGTTTTGACTCACGACACAATAGTTGGGTCAACACTGCTGATTTCAGTGGAGGAGGAGGAGGAGGAGAAGAAGTATAAAAGGAGGTAGTGGCAAGAGATCGGCTCAGTTGCGACATAGATCACAAAGTGACAACATCATGTTGAATGTACAAGAGCACCACCGAGTCATCGAAGATGGTGGGATTGAGAGGGTGGAATATCATTCTCACTATCCCTATGGATGTTCATTGGATCATGGACAAGAAATAAGGATTGCCATCCAACATCAAGACCTATTTACCCTACCATATCAAAGTTTCTTGGATATACATGGACGTTTCCTGAAGGAGGACGAATCTGGGAAACCTGTCTCTGCAACTATGAGCACAAATCCCTTCCCGTTTCTCTTTGATGAGATACGTTACGAAATATGTGGATCGGAAATCGATCGTGTGAGAAATCCTGGCATCACTTCGACAATGAAAGGCTATGTGTCCTTCATGAGGGGGACGGAAAATCTACTGGAGGCCTATGGATGGACCACTCAACGGGATACGGAACTAGTCTCCAACGAGGGATATTTCAACGTATGCATTCCATTAAGCATCTACTCGGATTCTTTGAAGACTATCAAAAGGTCGTTATCAACGTGAAGCAAGAATTGATCCTACTCCGTTCAAGAAGGGATGAAAACTGTTTCACATCGCCAGCGGCAGATGGTGGCGTCAGAGAGAAGGCGATAATCAAGTTGACTGGCATCTCATGGCGAGTACCCTATTTGACACTGGATGACACACATCGGCTACAACTCTACCGCCATCTAGAGAAGGAGAAGTCAATTAAAATGGATTTTCGATGCTTGGAACTATATGAATACCCTCTACTACCTACAACACAGAAACAAGTATGGAACGTGAAGACATCATCTTCAGTCGAGAAGCCGAGATATGTTATTTTGGGATTTCAAACGGGTAGAAAGCACACTATGGAAAAGAGTGCCACTGTTTTTGACCATTGTAGTTTAACTTTAAGTAGGTCAAACTATTTTTGAACTCGAAATGTTATCCTTATGATGATCTGAATGTGAACTTTGATAGGAACCAGTATGCTATACTCTACCGAATGTATGCTACCTTTCAGCAGAGTTTCTATGGTGTTGATGTAAATTACCCTTTATTGTCAATAATGAATTTCAAAAGAGCAGCACCTCTAGTTGTACTAGATTGTTCGAAACAGAGTGAATCGATCAAACCGGGGCCAATTGATGTTTTGTTGGAATTCGAGTCAACTACCGCATTCCCTACTAACACTACAGCCTACTGTCTCATTGTCCACGATCGATCTATCGAATACAACCCCCTCACCAATATCGTTCGGCGAATGGTATAAAAGGAAGGGAGGGAGTGAGTGGATTCTCAGTCTTGAACATGTCGTCACAGAAGAGAGAGGTCGTCATAGATATCCAATGCTTTCTCAACAACCACATGCGATATGTGGTGAAGGAGTTATCCCTCTACGACTTGAATCACCACTCGTCACAGCACTGGATCTTCAAACCCCCCGAAGGACTTTGTATCCATGTCAAAAAAGCGATACGAGTCAATGATTGGGTTACTCGCCACATCCATGGACTTACCTGGGAAGAAGGTGATGTGGAGTATAATGAACTACCGAGCATCATGCACTGGATCGCCAACATCTATGACGTCATCTATGTGAAGGGACAACAAAAGATTGAGTTTCTACTTCAACAAATCTCCTCCAGTTTACGACCGACATTTGTCAATGTTGAAAATTTGGGATGTCCCAAAATTTCTATCATTCTAGAACCATTCAGGATAGGGAACCATTGTATACATCACAACTTTGACCCCACATTGTGTACTACCTATAGATCGAAGGCCATAGGCCGTTGGATTTTATGTAATAATTATCATTAAGAAGATTTTATTTGAGAGTTATTTGAAACACATTGTTATACTTCCTGAATAAACTTTGAAAAAAAAGAGTCCTCGTTGTTTTATTTATTTGTTCATCCAATAATTTTTAGTGAAGTTGTTACATAAATATTTTAAAAATGAAGAGTTTGAGAGGAGGTAGGTAGCAAAGCTGTGGGCGAGATTGAACGGGAGCGGACAAGGTTGAACAGGAACAAACACGTGACCGCTCACGATTCAACAATGAGAGGTAGGTGGGCCCTAGGAGGGTGGAAGGGGGCGGGGCTACTGGGAGTATATAAGGAGAGGACAGCGCGAACCATTCATTTCCTCACCCGACTCTCACGCTATATGCTCTGTTATAATGGCATCCATGAGTTACAACTGCTCCGTTTGCGGGTGCAGATGTGCATCACACTTTCTACTGAGGGTTCATGAGGCATCATGCCGAACCCCTCTTCAAGACCCCGAAGTCTCATCAACAGTACGTACCACCTATTATTTAGTTTAAACCTGGAAGCACGATAATTAATTCCTCATGATAATAATAAATACATAAAATAGATGTCTGTATTATTGATACAAATTATAGGCAGGTACCTTATGTAACAGTAATTGGGATATACTTATGATTTAATTCATTTGCAAAATAAAACAAAAAAATTGCATGTTTCAGACATTTATTGATGAAGGTTTCTCCTCCTTATCATCACCTTCATTGTCAGACTCAGATGATGAAGATACACTCATCATCGACACAACGGATGAGGAGAGTAGAGGTGGTGAAGAATCACAAAACCCAACGCCAAGGATAAGAATCCGGACAGGAACCCCATATCCCCCTCCCCCAACACCCTCATATTCCCCAATTCTATTCGGCCAATCGCATAATGAAGATGATGATATTTATGCAATTATCACTGACTCGGGATTCAGTGGGTCATCACTCTCTTCGTCATCAAGTTGGATATTTTATTCACCACCCTAAATGTGAAGAAAGAAGAAAAAAAAAAAGTTTGATTTCAGAAATGTTCGTTTAATGTATAGTTTTTTTTTTTAGTCTAATAAATTGGTTCAATTGAAAAAAAAAAATAAAAAAATCTTTGTTTTCATTTGGTGTAATATAAGTTATTAGGAAAATAGAATACAAGGTTATTAAGAAAATAGAATACAAGAAGAATAATTTTTAGTGAAGATTGAACATAAATATTTAAAAATGAATGAGGAGTTTGAGAGGAGGTAGGTAGCACAGGGACCGATCAAAACCATGAGCATCGATACTTTTTCACATTCCGCGCGGTTGTTCAATTCGAAAAAGGCTTCCAGACGTTCTAGATAGTTTTTGAATGGCTCTGTAGAGTTGTATGGATCAATGTGACCCAAAATCGCACCTCTGGGCTGCTCATCCATGGTCAGGTTCAGATCTGCCCAACTTTGCAGCCAAACCAAAACCTTATCCTCCAAGGGAACGTTTCCGTCTGCCGTCGCCAGTAAAATATATCTTCTTTCCCTACTCGGGAAGTCAGGTGAGAACAATATCGCACACGCGTTAAGGTATGACAGCACTGTATTTCTAAAATAATTACACTGATGGAACTCGTCAGATACACTAGAACCAGAACTCGAATGGCGCTCATTCCCGCTCCTCTCCGAGGTAGGTGCTGCGCACGCGCAGACCCCCACCTATCAATTGTACCAACTTAATAATTAGAAATTAAATACACATCATTAACTAGCAAGTAGAGAACTATTAGACACAAGTGTCCGCATATTGGAGGGTCGGTGTAATCTTGAATCCTGTCTCTATTGAAGAACAAACGCTTTCCACCCAAGTACGAAATTAATTCCCTCGGTGGATTAGCGTTCCCATACGAATCAAAATAATATTTATCCATCATGTTTTTGTAGTAAGCCGTCCAGTGTGTACCGTCTGTTTTTGAATCACCAAGATTCAGAATTCCACATTCAATTATGTTTGGAGTTTTAGGTAAAGCATCTCTCATAAATACCCCTCTAAAATTATTTATTCCAAGTTTATCCAAAGCATAATAAGTAATATCAAAATTGCTCAACGCTTCGATTTTTTTTTTTTTTTTTTTAACCTGACCACCCGTTTTCTTGTTTTCCATCGCTTTATTATGCGGTCTGCCGATCTTTATAATCAATTACTGAATTAGCAACAGCAGCACCACCTCCCAACAATCCACTCAGTGCGCCTAACCCAGCAAATATGAGGGGAAGAAACCCGCCTCTATAATTTTCTTTCAACTGCTCATATGATAATTTCAAACGATACCCTTTATTTTTCAACCGAGATTTAGCTATTTCATTATGCTGTTCGTGTGTTATACCAATTTTGTCTTTACCATTGTTTTTTAACAATTGTTCTTTACTTAATTGTATGACAGCTCCATTCCCCTGCTTGTATGCAGCTCGGGTCTTGGTCCGTTGACCGCTTGTTAGAGACAATGCCGACGAGATATTATTCATGGCGTTTGTTAATACTCTTATTATTACCTACTAAAACTTTAGTTGAGGTTCAATCCCCATCCCAAATGTTTGTTTCACGTTCATCGCTGCACCAGTTGCTAACGCCCAAAATCTCTCGTTCAGGTCAGCGTCTTTGGAATTCAATCTACTCCACGCCTTATCTTCCAAAACTTTGTCTGCGACATGTCTATCCGCGGTTTTAGGGTGATCTCTATAAAAAATATCATGCTCCTTTGTGGCATCATCAAGTTTGTTCACCCCCACATCTCCTCTTTCTAAACGTTTCTCCAAATTCGTCCCAGGTCCTAGGAAATTATAGCCTCTCGCGTGCATTTCAAAAGGAACTTTTTTCAGTAATGAATTGAATAAGCCAGACCCTACCTTATCACCTTTTAAAAGCTTTGACGGCATGTTGGAAACAAACCGAATTAAATATTCAGTACCCTTCGGAGTGTCTATAATCTCTTCAAGCCTATCGTTGAAGAACTGTAGGATAGCTAATTTTTCGGTATGAAAGTTATTATTTCCTGCCTGCTCCTGACTGTATATATAATGAATTCGTGCAACTAGCTCGTTCAAGTTGTCAATATACTTATACTCAACGACGTTATTATTATATTCTACGATTCCAGATCCTACTTGATCAGTTCTTTTATCACCGTTATATTTTACTAGTTTTGACCATTTATCTCCCTTACAAGATTTCGGTTTTTTGGTTGCTTGGTTATTTCCTTGAAACATAGAATCTGTATCAGTAAGAATTTTCTCATAATTTTCTAAATCCTGAGGTGTGTACAAATTTTCGCTTGGTGCTTTATCGTAGGTTATCAACCTCCAAAGTCCAGGAGTTCCTTCGTACCGTTCAGCCCCTAATATAATATCATTTTTACCAAAATCAACAGATGTATTGCCAATCATATACGCTTGCTTTGGTATCTCATAATAAAGTCCAAATGTTCTATCGATCGCTCATGGTAGAAACTTGTTGGCGGTTTTTCCTAACTGTACATATTTGGGTGAATTATTTGAAGGTGTACAGGATATGTTACTATCTTCAACTTCAGGATTTGGTTCATTTGATAGCTTGGGTGTACTCTGATGAGCAGTCGGGGAAAATTTCAGAGTCTCCATACTCCCATCAGGAGAGCCATTTAGATCCGTTTCCCCTTCAGAACTTTGTTCCTCTTCAGAAATTTTTTCCTCATCATAGTCTTCTTCGTTTTGAGGGAGAAAAGTTATCGATTTTTGAAAAGGTACTAACTGATTTTCAACCTTTTTTTGTAGATTTTCAATTGCTTCTGTTATAGGTTTATAATCATTAGCTTCCTCTTTTTCAATTAGATTTTGAATAGCAGATGTTATAGGTTTATATTCCTCATGTCTAAATCTGTTACGATCACGTATCTTCGTCTGTGCCCGTCTGAATTTCGCTACTAACTCTTTCTCAATACGGGACAGCTCACGAGCTTTTTTGGCTTCAGCATTCAGTTTTTGCACGTCCATCTTGACATTCTTATTTTATATTGAGCAATCATTCAAGTATCGTTCAAACAACGAGAAATAACGTTCAAACAACGTTCAGGGATCGATAAAACAACGAGAATTAACGTTCAAACAACGACAAACAACGTTCAGGGATCGTTAAAACAACGACAAATAACGTTCAAACAACGTTCAGGGATCGATAAAACAACGAGAATTAGCGTTCAACAACGACAAATAACGTTCAAACAACGTTCAGGGATCGATAAAACAACGAGAAATAACGTTCAAACAACGTTCAGGGATCGATAAAACAACGAGAATTAACGTTCAACAACGACAAATAACGTTCAAACAACGTTCGGGGATCGATAAAACAACGAGAATTAGCGTTCAACAACGACAAATAACGTTCAAACAACGTTCAGGGATCGATAAAACAACGAGAATTAGCGTTCAACAACGACAAATAACGTTCAATCAACGTTCAGGGATCGACAAAACAACGAGAAGTAACGTTCAACAACGACAAATAACGTTCAAACAACGTTCGGGGATCGATAAAACAACGACAATTAACGTTCAAACAACGAGAAATAACGTTCAAACGACGTTCGGGGATCGATAAAACAACGAGAATTAACGTTCAACAACGACAAATAACGTTCAAACAACGTTCAGGGATCGATAAAACAACGAGAATTAACGTTCAAACAACGACAAATAACGTTCAAACAACATTCGGGGATCGATAAAACAACGAGAAATAACGTTCAAACGACGTTCGGGGATCGATAAAACAACGAGAATTAACGTTCAACAACGACAAATAACGTTCAAACGACGTTCGGGGATCGATAAAACAACGAGAATTAACATTCAACAACGACAAATAACGTTCAAACGACGTTCGGGGATCGATAAAACAACGAGAATTAACGTTCACCAACGACAAATAACGTTCAAACAACGTTCAGGGATCGATAAAACAACGAGAAATAACGTTCAAACAACGACAAATAACGTTCAAACAACGTTCAGGGATCGATAAAACAACGAGAAATAACGTTCAAACAACGATAAATAACGTTCAAACGACGTTCAGGGATCGTTAAAACAATGAGAATTAACGTTCAAACAACGTTCGGGGATCGATAAAACAACGAGAAATAACGTTCAAACAACGTTCAGGGATCGTTAAAACAACGTTCAAGGATCGATGAGGTGTCACATTACTCAACAGCTCTTTTGTTGAGGGGTGATAGGATTTCATTCAACTGGCACTGATACTTTCCACAATCTCTTTTCTTCGTTAAATCAATAGTTATAAACCCATGTTTCTTTTCCCAACACTGCTTACAAAGAACAGAAAATTCCTCAATCGACATATCGCCAGCAACAAAGTCGTTATATATGTTTTTCAAATAATGTTTATTCTGTGAAAATACAAAAACAAAATTAACATTATTATGGATTACCTGCCTATCAACCAGGTTGTAGCATTGTGCTAAATAAATGCAGGATATACGCTTGTGACGTCCTCTTGTGAAATAATTCTTTATTTCCTTTTGTTTCTCTAGAAGACAGTCATCAAAAACGACTAATGAATCAGGCCTACATTCATCAACAGAAATCATATTTTCACAATTATCAAAAGAGAAGCAGATTTCCTGTCCGAGTTTAGCTTCAGCAGCATGATAGCGATCCAATAATTTCTGATAGAGAGGTTGGTTGAGAGACTTACTAAATATATACAAATAAGCAAAATCAATCCAATTTTTGTATATGAAATTCATGAGTAACGTAGTTTTACCGCAATTGCTCGAACCAACAATTATCGCCCTCATGATATCTGGAAATTTTTGTCTGTTCTCCTGCAGCACAGAGTCGTAGGGAGTAACAATATACTTGTTTTTTCTCTTTGGTGGATTTTTCATTGTAACGAGGTGTTCCATCTTATTTAAATCTTATTTATCTTATTTAAAAAGGTTATAGTGCTGTTTTTAAAAGCTCTTTTCGGTAGAACGATCCTACAATCTCTTCACCATCCAATGCTTTCAATTTGAAAGTTATAGGTTCTGTGTAAACAATTTTATCCACAACAAAAATTTCTTTCGTCCAGCTACTTCCGTACTTACTGCTAAATGTTTTCTTGTCCCTGGTTATTCTTACACGATCACCCACTTCAATGTCTGATCGAATCTTTGTGGAATTATTTTGAGGGACCACCAACTCTAGTATGATCTTTTCATTATCCTTACACACATCAGCAGGCTTCATCCGAACAGTTCTGTGATAGCTATGATTATACTCATCAATTAAATCTTGCAGTATATCGATCCATCTGAAATTTTGATTAACGTGAAAACGAATTTTCATCTTGCCATTCAGCGTTCTATGGAAACGTTCAATAATGCTAGATTTCTCCAGATTCTCCGTGTGGTATAATTTAATCGAGTTTTTATCTAGAATTGCTTTGAAATTATTGTTTTTGAATTCTGATCCTTTATCAGTGTGAAGGAGATTGGGAGATGAATGCCCAACACTCTTTGCTCTGGCTATGATATTTTGAAATGCAGCAGCAACCGTCGGACTGTCCTTCTTTTTCAACGGCTCACTCCATACGTACTTTGAAAATGTATCTATAACATTAAGCAAATACTTATATCCGTCGTTATCATGACTGTAGCTAGTCATCACAATCAAATCTGCTGCCCATAAATCATCGATCCCTAAAGTCACGATTTTACGCTTTTGAAATTTTTTTATGACTGGTTTATGCATCTCTACTGCTTCAATTTGCATATCACCCGTGTTCATACCATTCTGGTTGCTTTTCCATCCACGCTTCAAAAATTTACTCTTCTGAGTATTGCATATTTTACACTTTGCTAGATACCTCCAGGAGCCATTTGCTGTCTGAACTGTTGAAGTAGTTACATTACCAGTTTTTTTCTTACATTTGAAACAAAAAATTTGTGGTGTAACATTACGTTCCATCATTTTTCGATTAATTTCAGGTATACAGTCAAATCAGTTCCCAAAAAATTGATTTCGGTGTCAGATTCGTTCTTGAGTACCAAGTCGATTTTCTGAATTGACTTCACGCTCTTATTGATATCAAGGTAGTTAATTTGAACAGGTTGTTCAGCAATCAGCGAACCAAATTTAATCTGCTCAGTTTTAGGATAGAACATGTGTAGGATATCTGCTTCCTGGTGGGAATGAGGGTCATTCTGATGATTAATAACAGCAGGTTTGATCAAGTTGCAATGAATTTCAATAACTTTGAAAGGTTCCAACCTTGGGTATGAGTTTGCTTCATAGTGAGTATTTGATTTAAAATAAAACGAGACATTTGATTTTCTTTGATAGAACCCTAACAAATAACCTAAATTTTTACGATGTTCAGACGATGAAGGGAACAAACCAACATCAACTGGCATCTTCATTTCAACTCTAGCAGTTGTTTCGTTTACACGAAGATAATACAAATCTTTATTACTAGCAAGCACTGCAAGATTTGTATAATTCGATTTAATAAAACCTATGAGCATATTTTCAATTTTTTCTATCGAGTAATTCCCACTACCTATGTACAATGTTCGCTCATCATCATCATCACTTCCTGTAAACACCACTTGTATAGGTTCAGAAATATTTTCAATACAATTTTTACCATAAAATCCCAAAAGAACGAGGGAATACTCCTTATGCTCATCCAAATGAATAGGATGCTCCATCCGTAAGCTCAACTTTGAGCCTGTACCGGATATCTTGAAGAGTGACATTATTGTTTTATGTTCTATCTTCTTATACGTTTGCATTTAGAAAAAAAAACCTACCAACACATAGAAAATAAGGTTCAAAATGAAGGGAACAAGACGTGTTCGATTCGAGACTACTCCGAGTTCTGGCTCTCCGAGGTCTTCTCGTGCAAGGAGGTTCACCCGTTGAGAATTAATATTATTGTTCAAGAATATTTTTTGTGTGAGATTTGTTTTTCCTATGACGTGCAAAATACCTAATATATTTATAATACAATTCATTTTAGCATTTTGTAATGACCCCAAGGCAAAGTACTAATTTTATTTTCCTCAGTAAATCGTTTGGTGTCATCCGAATTGAGAGCTTTTTTGTTCATTGTTATTGAGTATAAGGTATGTTTATAACTACGTATCAAATTTTGCTTACGATACTGTTCCTTTCCCTCAAAGAGGCATGATTTTAGATCATCCATTCCTATAGTTTGTTTTACAATATTCTTTTTTATCCCTTTACATTTTACCTGATTAGAAACCACATCCTCTTTTTCAACGTACGAATAACTATATAATTTGGATCGCAAGCCACAAAATTCAGAGAGATGAGCACCGTTCAGCTCATCCTTAAATTTCCCAATCACCTTTTTATTCTTCGAACTGTAACAGGTATGTGTTTTATCATAGTCACTCGTGTCAAATTCATCCGAGTTCTCCTTAATTATTTGATGGGGATCGATGGTTGTTTCTACGAAATACGAGTCTGTATCCATGTAACAAAGATTTAAATTAGGATCGTATCGTTTTAGTTTATTGTAGAAGAAATCATACATCAGGTGTTTGGATAAATCGAGAACCGAAAATCCCAAGTATAGGGGTTGATTAAATTTTATTTTATTTCGGGTCATGTGGCACGCTAGGAAATCTTCATCGAATATCGTAAATCTAGAAAACGTCGGTTTTTTCGCTAATTTGGATGCCTTTTTTTCGTTGCACAGCCTAATATCTTGACGTTTACGTAAATTCATCATTGTGCGACCAAATACGGAATTATTCATAAGCTTATAGAAATCCTTTTCGAAATCGTTCGAGCAGTTAGCTCGTTTAGAGGTATTAAAATCTATGTAGGATTTCATAAACGGTTTTTGTTCGAATTTTATAACGCGGTGAATGGCTGTAATTTCTAAACCCTGACTCATATACAATTTCAAATTATCAATATGTACAACGTATCGTTTTTTATTGTAGAGGGTCGTACACAACTTCTGGTTGTAGTGCTCTGGAGCTAATGGGAGATCTCTGTGTGAATCATGAAGCCTTTGAGGATAATGTAAATCAACTTCGAATATATAACCTTGTTGATTGTTATCGTGGTATCCTTCAATTATTTTTTTCCAAGATTCAATATCATGAAGTGTTGGAGGAACCCACTCAAATTTTCTGTACGGGAGTGACCTGGATAATGCCCACCCGTACAAATTGTTCGCATCTATGTAACTTAGATAACTATCCGGTTTCGTATCATCGTAATCTTTGATGTGCCGGTTATTGGCTTTCGCGTATCTTTTCGAGCACTGGGAAATACCTCCTCTAATACCCATTTCAATTAATAAATACATATCATAGTCTACAATTAGGTCTAGTTTTATTTTCGTTGATTTTAACATTGCATCCCAAGCGAGCGATGGAGGTGTGGTGTAATGTGCAGGATCAAGTTTATAATTAGCTAAGCAAACGTTACGAAAATTTTCGAATACATCTGCTAGCAGCAAAACATCCTGAATATTGTACAAATCAGAATAAATTCCTAAACTTATGACTTTCAGTTTATTCCATACGTGGAGGTAATGATTGAAATCATTGGAGTTTATATTCGATTCGTTTAGCGAATCGTAGAAATCTTCAGGAGCAAGTGTTCTATCATGATCAAGTTTTTCAACACTGTTCACAAACTCGTAAGGGAATACCCCTTTTCTTCTTAGGATGCTAAACAGTTTATTTTCATCATTTTTCTCTCTATGAAAATATTTCCCACAAACAGAGTTATCCTTGATAGATGCATTAAGAATTCTTCTGGTTTCAAATTCTGCGCTAGTTTCTCGAGAGAGCTTGACATGAATCTAAAGCTATCAATAAAACTCAATTTCAAGTATCCCTTTCTCAATTTAACCATGTTCTTTGAGAAGGTTATATACTTTTCCTCAGAATTAGCGAGCACTGTAGTTTGATTTTTTTCATTTCCATAATTGAATAAGTAGTTCTTTTATGAAGAGATGCGAGTCGTAACCAGATAGATTGTGGCAAACAACTGGAATATTTGTAACGAGTTGTCTGCGTCGGTTACATTCTGGGTGTGAACTTCCTAAAAATTTTGAGGTCAGATGACAATGATCTCTATCTTTTGTTGTTCCTAGTTCAATTTCTTTATCACAAATATGGCATACGTTTGATAATTGAAAATGTCTTTCCTCTTCATCGGTTAACTTCATCGGTTTTGAATTTTCATATTTTTTTGCGATAAATTTCAATATTCCATGAAGTTTCTCAATGAGCCTGAGGGGTACTTATTCGAGTTCAGCTTGATTTTTTGCCCTATAACAATAAGGTTTGTGAATTTTCCCATCCACCCTAGATACCAAATATGTGGTAAATCCATATGGAATATGTTTTTTAGTTTTCATTGTAAAGGATTCATTTTGGTCATTTTTATTATTATTTTTTTGGTCATGCAATAAACATTCAAAATCGAGATAAATAACGTATGGGTGTTCGAATTTGTTGATAAAGTTTTGAAATTCTAATGTGCTGCCCTCTGTCGGCATAGTGGGTTTCACAGGTTGATGCTCGCCACAATATTCCGAATGCTCAGCAAGTTGCCGTTTACTGTTGAAAGAAGCCAAACATCTTCTGCAAATTTCAATATTTTGCTTATGCTTGGTGATTTGCGTCCTAACTAATCGAGATAGATTTTTTATGTATACATAATGACCATTGTTTTCATTAACCAAGTATAACAAATCTATATCTTTTTCAGCAGCTCGTTGATTTGATATCACAATAGGTCTGATTTCTTTCCCTGAGACCTCATAAACATTGATAGCCATACTAGGATATCCTGGGTAGCCATTTTGACTCTTTTTCTCAAACTTGGGGATATTATCAAGTGTCATGGGATATTGAAATCCTCTGAATATTTCATCATTTACTTGGTGTTTATAATGGCTAACATTCTGAGGGTTTTTTCTCTTTTCATTGATACCACAGCATATGGAATAAGCAAAACACAAATTATCCGAAGTATTCTGAACGTTTACACAAGCTTTTTTATCTGAAATCCATTTGGGCAACTCTATGTAAGAACTACCACTCAAAGGGTTATATTTGCTCAAACTCAGAATAAGTATTTTAGGTCTATATAGTGACCACCCTGAGCCTGCTGCAGGTTGGTGTTGTGATTCTCTTTGTTTTAAATCATCAAATTTTTGCTCTATAACATCATTTAAATTAATATTTGTAGTAATAACGTCAGATTTTGTATGGAAGCACATTTCTGTGTATTGGGTTTCCCCGTCGATTTTTTCACGAGAATAAGTTGCTTCCAGGCTTACCTGCAATTTTATTGATGGATTCAAAACCCAATATTCCATGAGTTTGTCTATCATAGGATTCTTTAACGACTCCAAGAATGCAGGTATGTCAATGGAACCTTTCATATAAGTCCACATAATCTTTTTGAACTGAGAGTTGATGGTGATTTCCTCTACTGTTGAAAACGCCTCATGCAAATTTTCTAGATTTGATACGGTGTTGCTAATGTGCTTTTTGGCTTTGATATGACGGGCCCAATTTGATTTTGTTACCGACAAATTGCAGGAAGAACATATTTTCTATCTTGCATCTGAGGAGGGGAAGTATTTGGAATCATAGAGTTCTGGGAGCCTACATGTTTTACAGATTTGATATGCCGAGCCCAATTTGATTTTGTCACCAGAATATTACATGTAGAACAATGTTTTTTAGACTTCACACTCATTAGAGAGGGACCGTCAGTCTGAGAATTAGGGGTATGTCTGTGGAGTTTTTACTAACCTTATATTGATTAGTAATAGGGTCTTTAACTAATTTGATTACGATTCTATCCTTATCTGCTAGGATTTCTTTTGGCGGAGAGTGAGGTGTGGAAAGTTCCTCTTGAGAATCTGCATCAAATATCGATTTAGAAATGCGTTTCAGAGCATCCACTCTCGATTCATGGGACTTAATGTTTTCCTCGGGATTTGATTTAATAGTGGTACTGCCAGACAAATTTTTCATACAACCCCTAAATTGCTCAAAGGTTTTAGGTGGTTTGTTAGAGATACATGGATTTTCACCCAACAAACCAACAATTCGATTATTATCTGGGTGAACTTTTCTTACAGGAGGGGAAGGGAAAAGAAGATTTGTGTGGGGAGGAGTATCAGCGAAAGGCGTTATCATGGTTGGAACATTGTAATATTGTAATAAATCTTCAGGCAGATCCTGCGGTGGAAGAGAAGCCCGGTTTGTAGCGACTTTGGCAGGTCTTGTTGGTTTTCTACTGACAAACGGTGTTAAACTATCTGTGTATTCGGGTAATTTCATGTAACGTGTGAAATCAAGGCTTTTCTGTTGAGGGTTTACCCTTGTATCTTTTTTCCTAGCAAGAGAAATAGCAGATGCTTCAGCTTTAGGATCAAAATAGCTTTTACTATATTTTTTTTCATTTTTAATAATATTATTTTTATGGGCTTTCGTTTTTAAGTGTCGTGCGAATTGACTCTTTGATCTATATAACGAACATATACTACAATATTTATATGCTGCATTATTTTCATCCTTACAAGGACGGGTTGTTTTAGAGGAAGAGTTTTGCATCTCGTGTTTTGAAGGCATGATTGGTAGCGAGACGTGTTGTTCTTTACCCTGGCGAAACTCGACGGTTTACTGATTGGCCAATCAGCATCAAGCAATAGTGACGTCACTATTAGTCAATCAACATCAAGCAATAATCATGATAGAAAGTGACGTCATTATGAACCAATCAGGAACAAGCTGTGTGTGGTGGGAGGGGTAAACTGTTCAAACCTTACCTTGTGACGTGGTAATCCATCCATGAACCTTTAATTTGCACTAAAAACCACTTTGTTGTTCACTCCCGTGCATAAACCGTTTGTTCGAACTGACTGATAATATGTAGGTACTTGATGATTGAAAAGGACACTAACACGCTTATAAATGTCTATCCGATCCGATCTGTACCGCTCTTTGCAACTCACTCGTCCTGCTGCGTTTTTTGGTTTATTATTCTGTGAATAATACACCTATGTAATCGCTCAGCAAAAAATTTTTATAACACCCCCTCAAACTTTTTTCTTTTCCGTTTCAAGGTGTGTAGATTCAAAAAATGCAATGTCCGTCCGCCGTACGCCGTACGCCGTCCGCCGTATCACGTGTACAGGCTTCATTTTCGATCTAAAAAAGTCGTTCTTTCGCACACATGCTCCATTTGGGCCCTAGTTGTGTCCCGAAACTTTTCAGCCCGATCGGAATATACCCAGGGGTGTTATGAGTGAAAATGTGTGTGAAAATAGGTACTTCTTGCGTTTTAGCAACATTTTGGTAACATGAGCTTTTGAGGTATCGTTTTCCATGTTTTTGGGGACGAGAAAATCGAATATGAAGTCGATTTTGGCCAAGGAGTGGAAAATTGAGGTTGTACCAGATGTTCAGCTCCCAAAATTGATTTTTTATGAGTCAAATACCTGCGAAATCACCATCAATTTGTAGAATAACACTAGAAAAAGTGTCAACACGTGGATCAAGACGATTAAATGATGGCACTACCAATGATCAAAGATAATTTGAAAAAAAAAAAAAAAAAAAGATCGTACCTACCTAATTTGTGTTTTGGGGGCCAAAATTGGTGGAAACCATCAGAAATAGCTATTTCAATTATTTCACATGAAACAAACAATAAATGTACAGCCAACATTTCTGTAGAATAATAAACCCCATGTGACAAGGACTTTGCAGCGTTTTTTATGACTAAGTGATCACTCAGGAAGTCGATAAGCACGTCTGGACCGCTGGACAAGGAGCTCGAGTGGGTTTTAATTCTACCGTCAGGGATCCCCGGGAGAAACTGGGATCCAGATTATTTTGAAATAAAAGCTCGCTGCGAGATTCAATCAATCAACCACACCTTGCCATCAAGGTTTTTTCGCGCGGTCTCAAACAAAAATTTTCTCTCACCTGTTTCATTTTCATTTTATTTTTTTCATTTTTTCTCAAGCTTGAAAATTCAGATTTTGGTTCCCGACACCCAATGTCTCGCTTTCAGTTGATGGGCTAGAAACCCCAGCTCGACGGTCTGGCCAGTAGCCCCAGCTCAACAATCGGGCCAGAAGCCTCATCTCAAAATCGGGCCAGAAGCCCCATTTTATATACTACTAGCAGTGTCCCGTTCCTTCATTAGGGCTCTAATATCATCTGTGATCCGTGAGAGGGGGGGGGGGGGAGGGAGACGGAGAGATTGATTGATTGAAGTTTTTATTTAAACAATCAGGGTTACATAGGGCCTTCAGGCCCTCTCTTACCGCAACCCTGAAAGAGATATTACAAATGCTAATCCTCGATCAGTCGTAACTTTTGATTAAACAAGCTTCTATACAAAATAAAATCTCTTCTATTCAAACAGTGTAAGTATATCTTATCTATATTAATTTTTACCTAAATCTCTCAATTACTTATATTAATATTTTATATTCAATAAAATTGTTGATCTTCTTCTGCAGCTTTACATTGCATACACTGAGAAAAAAGGACGGTAAACGACCACGGTAAACGACGTTTTTCGGTAAAAAATTCGAGCCTGACGGTTAAAAAAAAATTTTTCGACACGGTAAACGGAAAAATGCCCGCCCCCCTGGCGGTAAATGACCCGATTCGTACCGTGTTTTACGGTAAGCATGACCATGTCAAGTCGTTTACCGTTTACTGACCACTCGGTAAACGAAAATGTCAAGTTTGATTACACGGTTGAGGGAGGGGTTGGTACCGACTAATGTTGGTAAATAACAGTAGTTGTACCGTGTGATTGACGGTTAATTGGTGAAAATGGCGGCGGTTCGTTTCCCGCGGAAATGGGAAAAAGTAGAGGTTAGGTTGATTAACCGTTTGATACACGGTTGAGGGAGGGGGTGGTACCAACTAATTTTGGTATTGTACCGTGTGATAGACGGTTAATTGGTGAAAATGGCGGTGGTTGCTTTCCCGCGCAAAGGAGTAAACGTATAGGTTAGGTTACTTACGCATTTAATAGACGGTTGGGAGAATGGTACGTACCGTCTTGGTACTTGAAATAGATTAATATGTGGGTGTCGGGATCGTAATGAACTGCACGCCATTCCAAGCTAAACTGATTTATTGCTACTGAGTTGTCGATTGATACTACTATCAATCGATTGTAACTACATCGATTCGACAGATCGAGAATGATACACCATCTCAGTCTTCCCCCCCCTTATAAAAGTGTTACAAAATGTAAAGAAAAATATATAATCGTGTGAAACATCATTTTGTTCAAAAATAATTGCTACGTAATTCCATAAGGTTACATCCAAATTAATACAACTCCACTTAAATTAACAATTTTATCTTTTACATAATACCGACATAAAGAAAGAACTTAAAATTTCAACTCTTGAAAATGCCACTACAACAATACGAATTTCAAAATATCTTATCAATAATAGTCAGATAAGTATATAAAACTTAGTAGGTTAACCTCTCTACAGGTTTAACAACTCTTCCTGACCTAGTTGTATTAGCAATCTTTGTAGAAGAGTGATTTTTCGGTGGAGAATTATTTTTTTCAGTGTTCTGTGTCCCCATACCTGACGTTCTTTCTGTTACTGCGGGAGAAATTAATTCAGAAGATTCCCGGGATGCTTTTTCAGGCGATTTTACCTGAGTTGTTTCTACTGGAGTGAAATTATCAAAAATGGGATAGGGTTCGGGCGGACTTAGGTTTGTTGCGGGTTTTTCGGCTTGCTCCGATTCCGCATAGAAGTCGCCAGACATAATAATCTGATCTGCATGGCGTTTCAGAATTCGCCCATCCCTTGTTTCGCACAAGTATAAGTGGGTTCCCATCTGTTCAATTATTTTTGATTGAATCCAGCCTCTTCTGTTAGGTCGAGTGTAATCCCTAGCGTATACTGAATCATGAATTTTAAACTCTCTAACAGTAGTGGGTTTCCTATTATTCTTTCCAGGAAACTCCTTTTTTGACTTGAAAATTTGGTCGAACCTAGTAGGTATTAATTTTTCGGCCATAGGATCAAAAAAGATGGTGTTTCGCCGGTAGCTATGTGAGGGGTATTTCTATAATAATACAGAAATCTGTGCAATCGCGCTTCAAAGCCTTTGCCAGTATTGTCGCGCTGCATTTTCGCAAGATATTGTTTGATGGTTTTAACAAAATTTTCGGCTAAGCCATTAATGGACGGATGTAAAGGAGGCGAAGTCAAATGTTGGATTCCATTCTTCAGACAAAAATCGGAAAACTCTTTAGAGCTGAAACAGGTTGCATTATCGGACACCAGGCATTTAGGTAGTCCGAAACGGGAGCATACTTCGCGAACTTTGTTAACTGTATTCTGAGTATCCGCATTCTTAACTTGAAACACCTCCGGCCACTTACTATACGCATCTACCACTATCAAAAGCATATTATTGTTATTGAATACTGGGCCGGCGTAGTCTAGGTGTACCCTTTCCATCGGCTCCGTGCACTTTGGCCAGCTATTAGATTTCACCGCAGGTGGATCTGATCTCTCTGCCAAACACAACTTGCAATTTTTAGTTATGTTTGAAATTTCATCATCTAACCCCGGCCACCAAAAGTAGGAACGAGATAGCAATTTCATTTTAGTAGAACTCAAATGAGAACCGAGCAATTCTGCTAAGATAGAAGGTCTCAATTTTTCAGGTATAACTACTCTATATCCCCACATGATAACCTCGTTCTCTATAAATAGTTCTAGTTTTCTCCTGAATAGTGGTCTTAGGTCATCGTTCACTGAATCGGGCCATTGTGTCAACAAGTACCTGTATACCTTGCTAAGTATAGGATCCCTCCTAGTTTCTTTTTTAATCTGCGGGTGCCCAACTGGGATAAATTCCTCTACAAAATTTAAATATTCTCGTTCATTATCTACTTCCCCTTCTCCTTCGATTGGAAGTCTAGAAAGTCCGTCGGCCATATTTTTCGCACCCTTTACATATTCTAATTTGTAATCAAAATTGGATAGGAACAACGCCCATCGTTGGAGGCGTCCAGATGCCATGTGTGGTATACCTTTATTTTCACCAAGCAACACTAACAACGGTCTATGATCGGACCTAATCGTAAATTTATTTCCCATTAGATAATCATAAAATTTTTTGCAACCAAAATATATCGCTAATGCTTCTTTTTGAACTGTTGCATATTTCCTTTCGGCCTGGTTAAGTGTTCTAGACGCAAAGCTAATGGGACGCTCTTAACAAGGGATGGGTATCGACCAACAATTAATCGATTATTGACATCGATTATTTTTTGGACGTGATTAATCGATACGTCGATTAATCGGTACTGAAAACATCGATTAATCGATTAATCAGTTCTGAAATCATCGATTAATCGGTACTGGAGTGGAGGAGACATAAAAAAACAGCGACAGAAAAAACAGCGCTTAAGAAACAGAATTATTTTAATTGAAAAAATGTTTTCATCACAACGAAAAAGAAAATTGGAATAAGAAAAAATGAGTAACAATGCCGTTACGTTAAATGGGACCGTTCAATGCCAGAACCTATCACTGACATCTTTCAAAAAAAGCAGTTTATTTGCCAGATCAGATGTGAGTCGACTCCTATGGTCTCTGAGAATCTGACCTGCTTCAGAAAAAAGTCTTTCTGATGGCACGGATGTTGCAATTGTTGGAACGAATCGTAATGCAACTGAAGAGACCACTGGAAAGGTTTCAGCCATTTGTTTCCAATATAAAATTGGATTTTGCTCAATCCTTTCAGGTGGTGCTCTTAAGTAGAGTGCAAACTCGTCTGGAATACTTGAGTCAAAGCCGCTGTGGGTTCCGCCTTTTGGCCAGGCCATCTGAATGTTTTTATTGTGCATCTTGAATAGTGATGAAGCGGTGCCTGATGAATCTGGATGTGAAGGTGGAGAAGAAGGTGGAGATGATCCAGCTTCAGTTGAAGTTTCCTGCATTTCCCTTATACACTTCGAAATAATATTTATAGCCTTAGCAAGACTTGAGGGATCCTTGAAATACATTTTCTTGAATCTGGGATCTAAGAGACAAGATGTGGCTAACAGTGGAGTCTGCTCTATTGTACCGAAACGTCGTTTGTGCTGTTCCAACACAGTCAATCTCAATGCTTTTCCAACAGGATGTTTGGGGTTCAAATTTTCAACTGATTCCTTCAGGATAGCAGCTACAGGGATTGCCATACTGCTGGTAAGATGAGTTTCCGAGCTTATTTCATTTGTTGCAGTGGATAATGGTTGTAGAACTTGACGTACTTCTTGTAAAACTTCCATCTCTGAGGCGGAGAGCATAGGTGGAGCTGTTGTATTTCTGTTCACAATTTCATTAATGTGCGGTCGCAGCTCGATGAATCTTGTGAGCATATTGTAAGTAGAGTTCCATCTAGTAGGAACATCCTGGATCACCATTTTTTCAGACACACTTCTCAGTTCGTCACATGCCACATTGCTGTGGTGAAACCATCCCACAATATCCTTTACCTTTTTCAAAATTTCTTTCAGCTCTGCCACATTGTCGATAGCTCTAGTGCAGAGTAAATTGAGCACGTGGGCAAAACAAGGGATGTGTTTATTTTTGCCAAACATAATGTCCACTGCCTTTGTTATGTTTGCAGCATTGTCAGAAATAACTGCAAGAGTCTTTCCCACTTCAAGCCCCCATTCCTGAAATATGTTTTGCAGCCCCTGAGCAATATTTTCTGATGTGTGCCTCTCAGTAAGCTGCAAAATTCCTATCGTACCTTTGGCAACACAGGCCTCATCAGCATTCAGATAGTGGACAGTTAAACTTAAAAAGCTGCGGTTTCGAGAATCGGTCCAGATGTCGGTGGTGAAGCTATATCTCTCTATAGAATTCAACTCTGCCTTGAACAAACCAGAAACTATTTCATATTTTTCGATAATGGCTGTACGTATTGTTTTTCGTGTAGGCATAGTGTATAATGGGGCAGTTGTTTTGAGGACTCTCCTAAATCCCACATGCTCAACAACAGATAATGGTTGAAAATCCTTACAAATCATATATACAATACTCTCTGTTATTTTGCTATTTAAGCTCCCACCCACCTTGAGTGAATCTATATTTTTGAAGGATGAACTAATCAGTGGTTGACTCACAGCAGTTGATGATGTACTGGTTGATGTTGATTGTTTGGGATGTTTTGCTTGAACTGCTTCGGCCTCCTCCTGATCAGGTGTCTTCAAGCGGAAAATTTTAGGATGCTTATGCTGCAAGTGGTTTTTCAAATTAGTAGTGTTGCCACATGTTCTAATTTGTGTACCACAAAGTCGACATTGGGCGCAATTTTCTCTTTTCCTCAAAAAATGCTCCCACACAACACTTTTTGGAGGCATGTTGGCGAAAAATGAGAAACAAAGAAACAATATAGGTTTTAGGTTATCGTTACAATATTATGATTCTCAAAGTCCAAAGTCTCGAAAAACAAAAAGGTAAAATGTATATTGCAAGCCTATCCTTGTGGAGGAAGGCAAGGAACTAAGAAAAATGGAAAAACGTATAATAAAGAAAGAGCTCCATCATATCAGAAATGAATCTTAAAATATTGTGACGAATATTTTCATGTAAATTCAAAATATCTACACAAATTACGAAATGTACGTTGTCAGATAAACACGTGGAGAAGGCAAGAGGGCAGAGACCTGGGTTTTTCCCAAAGCCCCAAAATAAGGGGCTTAGGGCCCTATATAAGTCCGCAAGCTCTAGTCAAGAATAACCATTCCCTCTCTGACTCTTGCCTTGCCTACATCGCTATACCTAAACCTTCCTATTTTATTCAAAACCAAAAAACCTTGTTAGGTGAGTTGCGGGCCCTGCCGAGCACCACCTATCTTTCTGGAAAGAGAGCGGTTTTCTTCAGTTTTGAAGATCACGAGCACCTTTTCAATTTACAGACGTTGCTGAGTTCCCCTTCAGGGAATTTCACGCACCTGTAAAAGTTTAGTGGAGAAGCTGGGGATATTCCTTCAGAATATCCACCACGCTCCCACTCGCAGTGTGCTGGGTTCCCCTTTAGGGAATTGCACGCACCTGTGCCACGAATGAGCTGAATCTCTTAATCGAGATCACACGCCCTCGTGGAGGTTGAGCGGGTTCCTCCTTCAGGGGATACCGAGCTCCCTTTTTAGGCTAGCGGGTGATCCCTCACATCGAGAATCACACATGCACCTACACCATAGGGAATTCTCCATCAGAGAATTTATGTGGTCCTAAAAACCAGCTTGTACATAAATGTAAATACTCAAATATTAATAGTAAGAACCTAATAACATAAACATTTCTACCTTTTTCTAGTTTAGTAAAATTTTAGTTAAGAAAAACTCTTAACACTGGTGACCACCGACTTTTAACCCTCTCCTTCTACTCCAACCTCACCCCCTCCTCATATTTTCCTCGCCAAACAGTCAAACACACTTCAGCATGGCACAGGACAACCAGGAACTCGAGGCTCTCTCATCCACCTCCAAGTTACCGACGTTCCACACTTCCGATACCGACCTATGGTTCCTCCAAGCCGAAGCCATCTTCGCATGCGAACGTATCACCTCTCAAACGACCAAATTCAACAAGGTCATCACCGTCCTACCAACTGAGGTACTACGTCAAGTAGCGGATCTCCTATCTACCCCGGGAGACCAACCATATGACTCCATCAAACGACGTTTGATTGCTACATACAGCCAGTCTGACACCAAAAAACTTCAACTACTTCTAGACAACCCTCCCATAGGAGATCAGCGACCCTCGCAACTATTGAACGACATGCGTTACATTGCAGGGGAAGAAGTTCCCCCTACTCTACTCTGTAAATTGTGGTTGAACCGACTTCCCGCAGCATGTCGAAGCATACTCGCGGCTTCCACGGAAACAGATCCGGACAGGTTAGCGAACATTGCAGACAGGGTAATCGATTCATCAAATACTCTGCAACCCGAATCCTCCTCTCTACAGCATCAGATCGCCCAACTCACCGACAAAATTGAATCACTGCATAGGGAGGCACTCCAAAAACCCCCTAATCACGAGTACCGCCGCCGTCATTCATCAACGAGATCGCCCACCCGATACCCAAGGAATCAACACCGTTCACCTCAACACCGATCGAACCGCGCCAGATCAACGTCTCGGTCATCCCAGGATCGCCGGTCATCATCTCGAGACAGGTCTTATACTAACAAAATCTGCTGGTACCATGAGAAGTGGGGGAGGGACGCACGGAAATGCGAACGTCCATGCTCATTCAAATCGGGAAACTAATTTATGCAGCCGTTTCGGCGGGACGCACTGCACCAACCCAAGCAAACCGCCTTTTTATCTACTGCCAACAACAAGGCATACCTTTTTTGGTAGATTCCGGAGCATCAATCTCGGTTCTACCTAATAAGATTATCAAACGCCGCCAGAAACAACCTGGATCCCTCTTCGCAGCAAATGGTACCGCTATCTCCTCATATGGGACACTTGCGGCCCAACTTCACCTCAACTCACGTCCCTATCCATGGAACTTTGTAGTTGCAGATATTCCCAAAGCTATATTAGGGGCGGATTTTCTGAGCTATTACCACCTCCTCGTGGATATACGACGAGGGCGGCTAATCAGCTCTGATAGCGGAGAGATAATTTCGGGACGCATCAACAGCATCTCCATGAATGAATCAATATCTTCTCTAACGCATATTCCTCCTACAACAAAGTATAAACAACTTTTGGAAAAATATGTGTTAGCCACCCAGCCAAATGGGAACACGTCTTATCGTGACATTGGGGTGTACCACCATATTGAGACAAAGGGACCCCCAGTACACGCTAAAGCAAGACGACTGGCACCAGAAAAACTTCGCCTCGCCAAACAAGAATTCCTCAGACTACAGGAAATGGGAGTAGTTAGACCTTCAAAATCACCATGGTCTTCCCCCCTACACATCGTCTCAAAACCCGACGGATCGATTCGCCCGTGCGGGGACTATAGGATGTTAAATGCCCGCACCATACCAGATAAATATGCTGTACCAAATATTCGGGATTGTAATACGCTTCTACAGGATACGTCAATCTACAGTACCTTAGACATTACGAAAGCCTTCCACCATATCCCTATAGCTCCGGAGGACATCCCAAAAACCGCGATGATAACTCCATTCGGATTATTCGAATACACCCGCATGGGGTTCGGGCTCCGCAACGCCGCACAATCCTTCCAGCGTTACATGGACCACCTACTGAGAGGCTTAGACTTCGTTTTCGTCTACCTCGACGACGTACTCATCGCATCAAAATCACCCCAACAACACGAGAAACACCTCAAAATAGTACTCCAGAAATTCCAGGAACACGGATTACAGTTGAACATCAACAAATGCGTCCTGGGACAACCTTCTGTTACCTTCCTAGGACATACCATATCCAAAGACGGTATCAGACCATTAGACTCCAAAATTCAACTGATCAAACAATTTCCTAAACCGTCGAAGGTCTGCCAGTTACGACGGTTCCTAGGTATGATTAACTTTTATAGAAGAAGCATACAGCACATCGCACAAGTACAGAAACCTTTGAATCAATATTTACATAACTCTAAGAAAAACGATAAAACTCCAATCAACTGGACCTCCGAAGCGGAAAGATCTTTTAATCAATTAAAAGATATGCTTTCCAAGGCCACCTTATTGGCCCACCCCCGAGAGGGGGCCAAACTAATACTGGCATGTGACGCAAGTGACACAGCAATAGGAGGAGCCCTACATCAAGTCAGCCACACGACAACTGAACCTCTCGGTTTCTATTCAAAAGGACTAACATCAACACAAAAGAATTATTCTACATTCGACAGGGAATTATTAGCCATTTTTGAAGCAGTTCGGCACTTCAGGGACATCCTGGAAGGACGTATTTTCACCGTTCTCACCGACCACAAGCCCCTCATCTACGCCCTACAACAGTTACCCAAGACAGCTTGCCCCCGACGAATTAGACAATTAAATTTTATTTCCCAATTCACGACGGACATTCAGTATCAAAAAGGAGCAGAGAACATCGTAGCTGACACATGGTCCAGAATTGAAGAATTAGAAGTACCGAATCTAGCACCTACACTCATCGAGCACCAAAGAAATGACGCAGGCATCCTGGCATATTTTACTAAACACCCAAATCGACAACATGTTGAACGCACACCACATGGCGACATAATCTGCATCCGACAAAATGGACATATAAGACCTTTCATACCACAAAGGCTCACAGACACCGTTTTCTCTTCCCTGCACAATTTGAGTCACCCGGGAATAAGAGGTTCCCGTAAACTTATAACAGGTCGCTACTTCTGGCCTTCAATGAACAAGGATATCAAGGAAAAGGTTTTATTATGCCAAGCTTGCCAGAAACACAAAACCTACAAGCACACTAAAGCCCCTCTCCAACAATTTTCCGACACCACACCTTTTTCTCACCTTCACTTGGACATCGTTGGGCCACTGATTCCCTCACATGGGAAGAAATTCTGCCTCACTTTTATCGATAGGGCTACCAGTTGGATCGAATGTGTACCCCTTTCTTCCATTGACGCAAACACAATCGCAAATACCATCACTTCAACATGGATAAGTCGATACGGTGTCCCCACAACGGTTACCACAGACCAAGGTCGACAGTTTGAATCTTCAATTTTTTCAAATCTATGCGCACAATTTGGGATGAAGCATACACGTACGAACAGTTACCATCCTCAGAGTAACGGCATTTTGGAACGCTGGCATAGGTGCCTAAAAACCAGTTTGGCAGCCCAATGCAACAATACAAACTGGGTATCAAACTTACCAATGGTCATGCTCGGACTTCGCAATGCAATAAGCTCGGATGACTCAACGCCTGCCTCCAGAACTTTTGGATTCCCACTTCGATTACCGGGAGATATATTTACACCCAACAAATTACCTACGACCCTCAGAAATCCCGTTTTACACCACGCAGCAAAATCATACCTTCCAAAAAACATGATAGACGCCAAATATGTATACATCAGAATACCTACCATAACGTCATCACTCCAAGCCCTATATGAAGGTCCATATCCGGTCTTACAGAATGATGGAAAATCTATTGTTATTTTAAAAGATGGGACGCCTTCAACCATATCAATAGATAGGTGCAAACCAGGATACCTAATACCTGAGAGCAGGCCGAGCAGTGACCCCTCTAATCCAAAAGTGAAGGGTAAGATAAACACATATACACCTAGGGGCCAACAACCTCGAAGGGATTATAACCTACGAGTCCGCTTCTCCCCTTCCATCACATCAACCACGGGTAATAAAACCCTTCTGCTCGACCCCTCTTCATGCCAGTCTAATCATGGAATTTCAACGTGCTCTATTCGAACTCCGCAACCTCCGCCGCGTGATCGAGTGCCCGGTTACCCCGATACCCCTCTCGATGGTCGACGTTCGGGAGACCATGAAGGAAGTCCTCAGCCAGCAACACCACAACCACGCAGCTATGCACAGGCAGTACGAGGATCTCCATCTCCAGCACCGTCAGACGACCACACCGGCCACTCCTCCAGGCAAAGAAAACAACACCCGCAAGGAGTACTTCACTATAGAGTACCAGCAGAAACAACAACAACAACATTCCCTGAGGAGACAAGCTATGATGAATGCTGCACAGCCACGTCCAAGACAAGGGGAAACGGATTCCGAAAAACCAGGCCCGATTCGCCGCACCCGGCGAGGTGGACGAAAAAACAAGAAACCGTACCGCCAGGACTTACACTTCTGAAAAACCTGTAAATATCATTGTACATACGAAGTTAAGATAATTTAGATACGACGACACTAGTTCAGTGGACATATATGATGTTTTACTTTTATACATAAGTCACATATTTTTGACAAGCACATTGGGGGAGGTGTGTGACGAATATTTTCATGTAAATTCAAAATATCTACACAAATTACGAAATGTACGTTGTCAGATAAACACGTGGAGAAGGCAAGAGGGCAGAGACCTGGGTTTTTCCCAAAGCCCCAAAATAAGGGGCTTAGGGCCCTATATAAGTCCGCAAGCTCTAGTCAAGAATAACCATTCCCTCTCTGACTCTTGCCTTGCCTACATCGCTATACCTAAACCTTCCTATTTTATTCAAAACCAAAAAACCTTGTTAGGTGAGTTGCGGGCCCTGCCGAGCACCACCTATCTTTCTGGAAAGAGAGCGGTTTTCTTCAGTTTTGAAGATCACGAGCACCTTTTCAATTTACAGACGTTGCTGAGTTCCCCTTCAGGGAATTTCACGCACCTGTAAAAGTTTAGTGGAGAAGCTGGGGATATTCCTTCAGAATATCCACCACGCTCCCACTCGCAGTGTGCTGGGTTCCCCTTTAGGGAATTGCACGCACCTGTGCCACGAATGAGCTGAATCTCTTAATCGAGATCACACGCCCTCGTGGAGGTTGAGCGGGTTCCTCCTTCAGGGGATACCGAGCTCCCTTTTTAGGCTAGCGGGTGATCCCTCACATCGAGAATCACACATGCACCTACACCATAGGGAATTCTCCATCAGAGAATTTATGTGGTCCTAAAAACCAGCTTGTACATAAATGTAAATACTCAAATATTAATAGTAAGAACCTAATAACATAAACATTTCTACCTTTTTCTAGTTTAGTAAAATTTTAGTTAAGAAAAACTCTTAACAAATATGTTTAAAACAATAATTTATTTACATATTTATTCCTGTAAAATTGAATTATCAGAGAAATCCCACTAATCGATTAATCGTTATGAAATAATCGATGCTCCGATTAATCGAAACCCTTTAACATCGATTAAAAAATAATCGATTATTTCATCAAAACATCGATTATTCCGATTAATCGATTAATCGATACCCATCCCTACTCTTAACCTGATGGCATTCTGTGCATTAAGGGTAAATGTCACGGATTTTAGTAAGAAATTTTTTCAATAGATGGCTGCACCGTCGGGGGCAATCCAATATTCGGTTTATCTCTTGAACGGATCAACCGATTTTCAATCTGTAAAGTGTTCTGTAATCGTTATAAACAACCACAAGTGCGTACATTCAGTTTTGAATTTTAAAATTTTTTTCATGGAGTTCCCGAGATTTTTTTACTCAATTTCAATTTTTTTGAAAAAAGCAACTAGTACTTTTGTAGCAAAAAAATCGAAGAATCCAAATCCGTTTTCAGATTGAAAATCGGATCATTAGATCGAACGGCATCTGGGAAAATCACTATAACAATAGGGGCCTATTGTTAGCCCTCTAATCCTCTGGGGGGGCTCCACCCCTACGCAGGTGCTTCGTTGACTTTCTACTTCCACCTGGTGAGAGTCTACGAGGGTCCTGGAGAAGTTTTCTAGAACCAGGGGTTTGGTGGATATCCAGGTTCATTATAATCTAATAGTTGGACTTTTTTAAACAAGGTAAACCGACATTTCTGATCTAATGCCGTCGAATTATTCTCAGCAGTATTGGTAATACGCTGGGCGACAGACAGGAAGTATAGGAAGCTATCAGGGGAGAAAGATGAGATTGATGTCAGTTATTTATTTTTGTTATGTTTATTGTCATATTAACCCCCCCCACCCAAAGGGTTTTTGGTTTATTCTTGTTACTTTCATTAGGTATATTTTTCGTTGTTATGATTTAATTTCTTCTTGTTATTGTTGTTACGATTATTGAACATTTTTATTGTTATTATCGTTATTGCATGCATTTTTTTTATTGTTATTGAGATTCGTAAAACGTGTAACTTGTTATCGTTATTTTATTTATTTTCGTTATTGTTGTCGAAGTTTTTAAAACATCTAAAAAATTTTATTCTTGCTACCTTTTTTTGTTCATACTGTCTTCCAAAATCTTTTTTTAATTAAAGAAAAAACGCTGCAAATTATTATATAACGGTTTACTATTTACCTGTATAGATGCCCCTTCTTCGTAGATCACTGTTTTCTGTGGTCCATACCTACCCTCGAGCTCCCCCCAGGAAAGCACTGAACCAAGTAGTGGCGAGTACTGCAGCCGGCCCGGGAATTACAGTTTCATACAAATGCGCGGGATTCAATAATTCAATCATTAATATTATTTGTTGTTATTCATGAAGCGTAGCGTTTGTTAAAGTTGCAAAAGAAATTAAATAATCTTCAAATGAAATAATATCACAGAACAACCAGCTCGACTTCATACAGCCATCCTTGATTATAATCAGGTGTTCAAAGAAAAACGGAGTTATTGAAAAATAGTCTATTTCCACTAATACATGTATTAGTGGAAATAGACTATTTTTCAATAACTCCGTTTTTCTTTGAAATGGGTTTCCACGATTTCGTCGCGAGTGATTTAGTTCGTATCAGGTGTTCCCCAGCAATGATATCTGGGCTGGATTTCTCAGTCAGTTTTTCGTTACCCGTGTTCAAGAGAAACAACAATCTTAAAACTGAGAATAACCCTCAGTGGAACAAACGGCAATGGAAAATAACGGCCGTCAAATCCAGCAGGATATTTCTTGCCAAGGAACTTCGAAATGACGGCCTGATGACGGTGAGCGATCTGTAGGCGTCTGAACGTTGACCCATTTTTACCGATTTTTGGCCCTTATAAACTTGACAGATGTGTCAAATTTGACCCACACTGTTTTCGCGAATCACCATCCCACACAATGTCAGGTGAAATAATATTAGTTTTAGCCCATAATACGAACTTTTGACCCCCCCACCAAAATTTAACCCATATTCTGTACGAAAAAAATTGAAACGTTATTTTTCCGTCTTTACTCACCCTTCCATACAATTTTCAATGATTTTGTATCAATTGTTCGCAATTTTAGCATTAGCATTTTTAGAATTTGAGGGGGTGCTATAAAAATTGTTTGCTGAGCGAATATATAGGAGTATTATTCACAGAATAATAAACCAAAAACTCAATGTCCGTCCGCCGTCCGCCGTATCACGCATTACTTCATTTCGGTGTAGAAAAAATCTTTTCGTTTTTTTGCACACAGGCTCCATTTGGGTTCTACTTGTTCCCCAAATTTTTCCAGCCCGATCGGAATATACCCAGGGGTGTTGTTAGTCAAAATGTGCATAAAAATAGGTACTTATTTTGTATGTTTCAGTTACATGAGGTTTTGAGGTATCGTTTTCCATGTTTTTCTGGGACGGTAAGACCGAATATGAAATCGATGTTCACCATAGAGTGGAAAGCTGACGTTCTACCAAAGGTTCACCTCCCAAATTTGATTTTTTTATGAGTCAGAACCTGGGAAATCGTCTGAAAACGCCATCAATTTGTATAATAACACTAGAAAAAGTGTCAGTACGTGAATCAATGGCATTACCAATGATCAAAGATAACTTAAAAAAAAAGAGCGTAGTACTTAATTTGGGTTTTGGGGGCCAAAATTGGTGGAAACCATCAGAAGTAGCTATTTCAACTATGTCACATGAAACAAAAATAAATGAACAGCCACCATTTCTGTAGATGTCCAATAGAATAATAAGCCCATGTGACAAGGACTCTGCAGCGTTTTTCAAATGGAATAATATCACAGAACAACCAGCTCGACTTCATACAGCTATCCGTGATTATAATCAGGTGCTCCCTAGTGACGATATCTGGGCCGGATTTATACCGTTTGATTCACGATCAGGTTGACGAACCTCTTCGGTGAAAACGAACGGCTGGTCGTACAAAGCTGCGCGTGGTCTCAAAAAACGCTTTAGTTCAAGATCAATTTAAAAACGTTAAAAAACCATGCCCTTCTACTGAAAGTTTTCGTGCTATGGCGTTCTGAAAATGTCAACCCCTATTCTTCATCCCTTAGGGATGACTGACACTAACGCCGAGCTTCGCGGACCAACTAGACCCCAAACGGGACCTACAAAGCAAATTTCATTAATTTCGGATCATGGTAACTAAGAACATTGCGAAGTACAATAATGTATGATTGAATGGAATTTGGGCCCTAATCTTCTGGAGCACTCTAATTTTTTAGAAAATTGCTTTTTATTATGACAGGATGGAATTCGGGCCGTAATCTTTTGGAGCACTCTTTATTTTTTTAGAAAATCGCTTTCTATTCTTATTTTTCCCACCAGTAAAAAGAGCTCGCCTACATGCGGCATTCCTACGTTTTCGTCTGTCTGCGATTTTCTTCGTTATACTTGCTGGGTTTTTTCCTGTTATATATCTAATAGTTTTAGTGTGCCATTCGGGACCAATTTGGTAATCTAAAGCTGCCCCTCTAACTCTACTCGTAAACGAACCTCTCTTCCCCCTATTGATTTGTTTACCCCCAGTAAACTTGGCCGCTAATGCCATATAACTTTCTGCCAAGTTACTTGTGTCATTTGACAATAAATAGTGACTTTTCACTAGTACAGGGCAAGTGCCACATGTATTTTAGAAAGTAAAATAATAGTTACCTCATCAAACGCCTTCCCGTTTCGGGGGTTTGAACAGTAATTACTAGGGCTCGGATCAACATGCAAAAATTTGAGGCAAAACATGCACTGAAAAATGCCAAAACATGCAAAAGCATCTTTTTTTAAAAATAATTCAAAGAAAAATTAATTTTAGGCTATGAATGCTTGTGGAACCCCGTTTTAACGAATAAGTACGTAAAATGTTAAGAATATTTGAAAAACCATGAAAAAAGTTTATGAAATGTATATCAAACTAATAATAAATAAATTAATTTAAAATAAAAAATTGAAAATTTTATATCATGCGTGAATAAATAAATTTGCAATCATCAATATTGCTTTTCATTAAAAATCTCTCAAGCAAAGGGATGGGTTGTAAGAGGATTACGTCTGTCTGTGTACAATCCCTGATGAAGGCCATGAGTGCCAGGAAAAAAATGGTTGTCACGAGCTGAAATTTAGAGGGCAGGTGCAGGTCGGGTCACTGATAGTCCCAAATCAAAATCATTTAAAAAATACTGTAAGCTTTGTTAGCGCATGCGCGAACGTGCAATCCTTGTACAGCCCACAACTACCTTATAATCGTAGCAAAGAATTCAAATTTGGAGGGTGGGTCTAGAATGAAACACTGAAGGTTCCATATAAGTTTCACCAAATTATAACGGTAGTATTCTGTTGAACACATGGAAATGTAATTATGTAGCCAATTCCTTATAACGCCCATAAGTACCCGAAAAATGGTGGCAGATTTTTCGGATAGGCACGGGTTGGACCAATATAATATAAATGGGTTGGATAAAATTCATTGAAATCGTTCCGTTCGTCAGCTCAAATGAAAAATCCTTGGCACTCTCGTTATTTTAGATACTTGTTATTGTTATTCCAATAGCAAGTTATTTTTTATGTACTTGTATTCTTGTAATTATTATTCTATTGATATTTTTATTGCATTTGAATTATTTTTATTGCTATTATATTGATCATTCTCAACATGTTTGTTATCTTCGGTCGTTGTCAGTGATATTTCCATAGGCGTCACTTGTGAACCTCGAAACTGATAATATATAGTTGTAGCAATATATAGTTATCGAGTGCAATTTTGCCTGAACCTTTTATTGAACTTCCTTCATTTTACGGCGATTTTTTTATGGCTTCATATGGTTTGGTGGACTATGAGAACCCTGCAAATCATTAGTTACTGAATGGCTTATTATGGAAATTCCAGTCATATAGGTACTTAGAAAGTAATAATTTAGAAAATGAAATCATAGTAAGAAAACTAGATACCAGTCAGATGCTAAAAACCAAACGCCCTTCTTGATACCCTGAAAGGATTCAGCCAAAATTTGGCTGTATCCTGATTTGATCCAGCAGCCAACTATTTCTGCCAAGCAAATCTTGTAGTTGAAGAAATAGATGTAGAAGGAAAAATACACTCTTAGATGTGAACTCCGCCTGCCGTGAAGTCCGCCTGCTAGCTCAAATCAACAGGAAAGGGAAGGCATTGTTGCAAGGTGGGCCCAGGTAGAGGATTAGAGGGCTAACAATAGGCCCCATTGTTATAGTGATTTTCCCAGATGCCGTTCGATCTAATGATCCTATCTTCAATCTGAAAGCGGATTTGAATTCTTTGATTTTTTTCCTACAAAAGTACTAGCTTTTTTTTAAAAGGTTGAAATTAAGTAAAATAATTTTGGGAACTCAATGAAAAAAAAATTTTAAAATTCAAAACTGAATGTCCGCACTTGTGGTTGTTTATAACGATTACAGAACATTTTACAGATTGAAAATTGGTTGACCCGTTCAAGAGATAAACCGAATATTGGATTGGCTCATTTTGAAGCACAACGTGGTGGCGGTTCTTGGAACTAAACCCGGGACATTTACCCTTAAAAGTGCTCCCACACCGTGACCAGAAGCATCGCACTCCAAAATTATATCTAAGCGGGGATTAAAATGAACTAAGGTTCTATCAGATGAAAAATCTTGTTTTATGTTTGTGAATGCTTTCTGACAATCATCAGACCATACGTATCTAACGCCTTTTTTTAATAAGTCATAGAGCGGGGCCAATTTTAGCGATACATTTTTTATAAAGCGACCATGATATTGTAAGAGAAATGTCTAACGTGAACGGGTATATTTTCAAAATCAACAATTCACAATTTCAACAATATGACTGAAACTCAACAACCCACGTTGCTGGGAACAACATGTGGAGTGGTCTCCACATTACCCCCCTCTTCCTCTTCGTTCTTTGGGCGAACGTTAGCCGGGGCGAGTCTGTTAGCATGAAGTCTCCTTCTTCTCCCAGCGAGCTTCACGTCGAATAGGACATCGTTGCGCTTCTTCTCAAGGACCCAAGGTCCTGTCCACGAAGGCTGCAGCTTCGGACAGAGGCCTCGCTTCCTTTTCGGGTCAAACACCCAGACCCAATCACCTTCTTTGAAGGGTGGAGTGCGCGCCCTGCGATCAAATGTCTCTTTTTGCGTGCGCATCTTCATCTTGGCTTCTTCCAGAGCGTACCTCCTCACCGTCTCCAGATTGTCACGTAAATCGAGCGCGTACGGGGTTTCAAGTGAGGTCTGTTCGGCGGTTGGGCGTACCAATGTCTCCGGCAGCCTCATATCTCGACCAAACACAAGTTGTGCCGGTGAATATGCCGTGGTTTGATGAGGCGTTGCTCGGTAGGCCATCAAGAATAATGGAACCTTCGTATCCCAATCTTTCTGATGGTTGCTGACAAACATGCTCAGGTACTTGTTGAGAGACCGGTTCAATCGTTCTACTAGTCCGGCCGATTGGGGGTGGAGAGCTGTAGTCCGCGTACGATGGAAGCCGAGAAGGTTCGCGACCTCTTTTAGCAACTTGGCTTCAAAATTTCGTCCCTGATCCGTATGAATTTCCAGTGGAACGCCAATCCGACTGAACACCTGTTCCACCAACACGGTAGCGACCGTTTCTGCTTCCTGGTTTGGAATAGGAATAGCTTCTGGCCATTTTGAAAAGTAGTCAGACGCTACAACCACATACCGGTTACCCCGGGAAGTCACTGGGTAGGGACCAAGGATGTCAATCCCAATCCTCTCGAACGGTGCCCCAACCAACATTTGCTTCAACGGGGCAGGCCGTACAAGACAGGGGCCTTTGAACCTCTGACAGGTAGTGCAGGTACGACACCATGCTCGTATATCCGACGTCATACCCGGCCAGAAATACCACTGTCTAACGAAGCAGGTCCTCAACTCGTTGTTGCTGCGAATATGGGATACGGCGAGGAGCTTGTTTTATTGGGCAGGTATCACCTGTATCGATTGCATGTTGTACAACGTGTGTCCTGCCAACCAGTTTCCCATTATTTGAACTTACGCATGACTGAAGCAAACGCCTCCCATTCCGACGAACCAGGGATTAGGTCAGTGCTGCGCAGGATCGAAAGAAGCCATTCTTCATCCTCCCGGATTTGAAGGACGCCCTGTACGCACTGCCACCGCTGGCATAGACGGACCCTACTGCCTGGGAAATCAAGAGTCGAGTCTCGTATGTTGATGCTGGCCTGATGTTTGCGCAAGAAGTCGAGCCCTAGAATAGCTTTATCTCGGATCCGAGCCACGAGGAACAAGTGCTCAAAGTCCTGGGAACCCAATCGGAAGGAGACGCGTCACTGCCCTTGCAATTCGAGAGAAGCCCCTGATGCTGTTTGCACCCCCTTGCATCCTGGTCTACTCAGCCGGAATCGGCAGCGCTCAGCTACGTCGGGTCTCAGAATGGACACTGTGGCGCCAGTATCGACCAAAAGGAAGTATGGCCTGCCATTCCAATGGGTTTCCACAAACAGGGCATCTCCTCCGGTTCGAGCTGTTCTAATGAAACCTAGTGGCCTACTGTTGGAATTCATTAACTTTGGGCCTTCTACGGTAACCAGAGCTTGGCCCTCAGCCCTGGTTGAAATCAGTTTTCCTGATTCACACCAACCCTTTTTGGGCATTGCGATTCATAATGCCCCAAGCCATGACAGCCAAAACACCTGTTCTGCACAGCGGTAACATCTGAAGTGGTTGGGGCGACCGCCTGCAGCTGCAACCCCACGTCGACTGCACTCTGAAGTGTTGGTGTTTGGCTAATCGTAACTAACTTTGCTAATTCCCGATCAGACAACGCGTCGATGAACACTTCGACCGCTTTCCTACTTCTTTGGTCACGGGGCTCATCAGGGTAGGCACCACGCACTAACCTTTCAATATCACCCACTAGATCCGAGAGTGACTCTTGTGGCTTCTGCTTACGGGTTTTGAGTTGGAGACGACAGTTGGGCTGGAGTCTAGTTCTGCCAAATTGTTCTTTCAGGGCTCCAACAAGAGAATAGTAGTCCATTCGTTCTTGAGGCGTCAAATCAGCCAAAACGGACAGTGCGGGTCCCCTGAGGCTGTTAGCCAATCTTTCCCTTTTCACCTGGAATGTCCACTTATTGGCCTCAGCTGTGACGTCCAAATGTACCAGATATTCCTCCCAGCTTATTTTCCCGTCATAGTGGCACAATACCTGTTCATGTCGCTGTTCGTGGGGTGGCTGGATTTGGGTACTCACCATGATTGGACGCACTGCTACAGGAGCAGGTGTTGTTGCCTCTGGCTGAGCTTCAGGTCGGGAAGTGGAAGCCACCTGAGCAAGAAGCTGATGTATGTGGCCTACCGTTTCCTCTAGTTTAGCTACACGTCGAACCATGTCAGCAACACCTTCCACTGGGGTGGGGACTTCCTGATTTGGTGGCGATGGCTGCTGAGCTGGCCCCTCGCAAACATCCGCTGGCCGGTTGCGAGTTGAAATTGTCCGAGGAACCTGTTGCTGTTGGCGAGGCATCGATGCGACGTGTCAGGCTGTATGAGGTCACACTGAACTATCCTTCCCTCCTTCGGTAGTTCGGACGGGCCCCCAAATGTAAGAGAAATGTCTAACGTGAACGGGTATATTTTCAAAATCAACAATTCACAATTTCAACAATATGACTGAAACTCAACAACCCACGTTGCTGGGAACAACATGTGGAGTGGTCTCCACAATATGTTACCATTCCCAAAAAGGCTTTCAATTCTGACGTATTTTTGGGTATTGGTGCTTGGGAGATCGCCTCTACTTTGGTCGGGTCTTTCCTCAACCCTGTTTTATCTATTATATGACCTAAAAATTTTAGTTCCTTTTGGAAAAACTTGCACTTTTCTCTATTCAATTTGAATCCGGCTGCCCTGAGATTAGCTAAAACCTGCCTTAGATTCTTAGCACGTTCCTCCACAGAACTTCCAGTGACCACTATATCGTCTAGTAGACATGCGACCCCTTCACAACCCTGTAAGGTCTTGTCTACCTCACGTTGAAACAACTTGCATGCTGGTTTTATTCCGAAAGGAAGTCTATTCACCTTGAAAATTCCCTTCGGGGTACTCCACGCAAGCAATAAAGAGGTTGGCTCATCTACTTCAATTTGATTGTAAGCGGAGGAAAAATCTAACTTACTGAATAATTTACCATTTTGTAAACAATGAAAAATATCCTCTATTTTAGGTACTGGATGCGCTACATCCTCTAGAAAATCATTAATTGTCACCTTATAGTCTGCACAGACTCTCACCGTATTGTTCGGTTTCAGCACCGGAACTAAAGGTGTCCCCCACTCGGAATTTTCTACTTTCTCTATAACCCCCATGGTTTCAAGCTTGCCTAATTCCACATTCACATCCTCCCTGAATGCGTAGGGAATAGACCTAGGCTTACAAAACTTAGGCTTTACATCAGGTTTCATACTTAGATTAACCTTACAGTACTTGTAGCATCCAAGGCTACCGTCGAATAAATCAAGAAATTCGTCAACAATTTTGTTCGCTAATTTATCTATTTCGCCAGCTTCCGATAAATGGTGTTGATCATCAATTATACATTTAATATTCAAAATTTTCATTAAATCTCTTCCAATTAATGGTTTTTTCCTCCTTGCACAACCAAAAATGAACAGTTTTTTACAGCCTTATTAAATTCTACACGAGCATTAATTTGACCTTTAGGTATTATTACTGTACCGTCATACGCTTTTAATCTAACTTCCGTAGAGTTAATCAACAAGTTATTAAGATGTTTTTCATAAACATAACAGGAATGATAGATAAAGTCGAGCCGCTATCAATTTCGAATGACAAATTTTTGTTTTCCACCAATAAACTTAACAGAAAGGGCTTTTTGGCCTCATCAACAATCATGGAATGATTTTCAGCGGTTAAATTTAAGAAACTCTAAATCACTATCCGATTCCACATAATTATCACCCATGAATTTATTCTCACTGAATTTACAAGCTACAGCAAGATGTCCAATTTGTTTACAAATTTTACATTTATAAGATCGGTACTTACAATTTTTAAAATTGTGAAAACCTTTGCTGCAAGCATTGCAAACCCCCGATTGAGGTGTTGTTGAGTGCCCCTTCGTTCCTGCCGGCAGCTCCTTCCTTCCTCCCGGTCCCTCGGGCTTTCACTGGTTAGGTCTTTTAGCTGGTTGCCTCTTGGTCTCCAGACGGTGGAGTTCGGCTGGTACAGATCCGCGCTGGTCTTGCAACGCTGACTCTTTTTTAACAGCAACGTCGTAGATCTCCTTAAGCGTTTTGGTCTCACTCTCCTCGCACACCCGATCGAGTACCGGACCCTTTTTCATGCCCGTCACGAACTTGAGTTTCACTATGTCGTTGAGTAGACTTCCGAAGTTACATTCCATGGCATGTCGTTTTACTCGAACGTACCAATCAGCCACTCGTTCAGTCTGCTCTTGTTGAAGTTGTTAGAAATCGATACGACTACGCCACACGGATGTTATCGGCGCGTATTGAGAACTGAGGAGATTACACAGCTCGGAATAGCTTTTGCTCTTTGGTAAGGCAGGGTCGCAAAGTTCTCGTATCACTTCATAAACACGGGGACGCACAGACGTGAGAAGCAACGATACCTTTCTCTCATTTTCTACATAATTTGCTTCGAAGTATTGTTCGAGCCTTTCGATGTAAGTCGTCCATCTGTCACCCACGTCAAACGTCGGAAGCTCGCCTAGAGCTTGACGATATACCACCGTGGTACTTCTGGGAGTTGTTTGCGCTGGAGGTGGATCGCCGGGCATGATGGTTGGTTTACGGTTCCAATAAAACTATTCAAACTTTTTAAAAGTCGAAAACTCTCCAATCCGGGCAAGAAGTCACTCACAGCCATAACACTGCACACTCGCAAACTAAATGGTTTTTTACTCGTCGCCTGTTGAAATAGATTAATATGTGGGTGTCGGGATCGTAATGAACTGCACGCCATTCCAAGCTAAACTGATTTATTGCTACTGAGTTGTCGATTGATACTACTATCAATCGATTGTAACTACATCGATTCGACAGATCGAGAATGATACACCATCTCAGTACTGTAAACCTCAGACGTTTAACCAAGTAATTAGACCTCAAAATCACTTTACCGTGTGGGTGGATCGTAGAAACTAACGCTCTTAACCATAAGTGAAGACGATCAATACGGTTGAAGATGTCTTGTACCGTGTAATTGAGAACTCTTATCCGGCCAAAACGGTAACTATACTAGGAAAGGACTGTTGGAAGTGTCCTTTGACCGTCTCGTGCAAACGGTACAACGCTGTAAACGGTAAAACGGGCGTAATATTGAACCGTGTAATTCGGTAACAAGTCCTATTAATCCCCGTTTGTGGCAAATGACTGGTCTTAACCAACGGTGGTGGAATCCCAGACCGCCACGGGTCACCCACCGCAGAGCCTGGGATAGGGGAGTGGCAGTGGAGGAGCTGGCTGACAGGCACGGCCTGGCAGTTGCGAACCAGCGGGGGCAGCCGGCCACGTTCGCCTCTCTGGCACAAGTGGCCCGAGGGGGGGGTGAGTCGAACATCGACGTTACCCTCCTGTCACCGCGGGCCAGCAGGATGTTCCGGGGGGATTGGGCGGTGCAGCAGACATGGTCGACTAGTCAGCACCGCTCAATTCTCCTCCGGTTGGGGCCGTCTGACCGGGAGTCTGGCCATGGCCCGGGACTCGTGGGGGCGGGTTCCCCTGCAACGCCGGAGCGCCTGTGCCTTTCCAAGGCAGATTGGCCGGGGTTTAGGAAGGCGGTCTCCCAACTTATTATGTCCCTGCCAACCCTGGGCGCTGCCCCAGGGAAGAGCGAGATTGACGCCAGGGTGGGTTCCTCCCTGGTCGAAGCAATTATGAGCTCGGCCAGGGCGGCGATCCCCGCTGGTACCCGGCGGACCCCCTCGGCCCCATGGTGGACACCTGCCCTTAGGTGTCTGAGAGGTGACGTCCGCAGGGCGGGGAGGAGGGTGAGGCGTGGACCTCAGGAGTCTCGGCGTGTGGCAGCCGAGGTCTTCCTCAGGAGGCGCAGGGCCTATCAGGCGGAGGCGAGGAGGGCACGGAGGCTCCACCGCCGGGAGTGGGTCACTAGAGAGGGAGCTGGTGACCCGTGATGTCGCCCGTACCGTGCTGCCATGGAGAAGTTTTCCCCCCGCGATGTCCTCAGCACGGTTAGGGCGGGTACCCTCACGTGGGAGGAGGCAGCCCGTGACCTCCTGAACTCACTTGTCCCTCATGAAAATGCGGATTCGGAGGATGATGGTCACCAGGAGACCAGAGCGCGCGCCGAGGCCGGCCCCTCGGGCATGGGTGCAAGTCCTGCCCCATGTACCGAGAGGGAAGTAAAGGCAGCCGTGTTTGCCTCGAGGGCGGAAGAAGGCCCCTGGTATGGATGGGGTGCTGGCCGAATTCCTTAGGGAAGGGTGGCCGGTCCTCCCCGGGGTCCTTATGGACACTTACAGCGCCTGTCTCCGCACAGGATATTTTCCTGATGCTTGGAAGACTGGCGTGGTCCGAGCTCTGCTCAAGGATGGCGACAGGGATCCCACGGATCCCAAGTCGTACCGACCAATCTGCCTCCTCTCTGTGCTCGGCAAGGTGTTGGAGCGGCTCCTGGCTGGGAGATTTTTTTCCCAGTTAGAGCAGACCACCGCGCCGAAGCAGTATGGCTTCCGACCCGACCGCTCCACAGTGGAAGCCATAGACCGAATGCGCCACCTTGCTGCGGTGGCCCCCCAGAAGTACGTTCTCGGCGTCTTCCTGGACATCCAGGACATTGACAACGTCTGGTGGCCGTGCGTCCTGGCCGGGTTCGTGGGGAGGGACTGTCCCACGGGCTATTACGCCATGGTCTCCAGTTACCTCTCTGGCAGAGAGGTCAAGATGACCGACCGTGACCTGGTCGTCCGCAAGCCCGTCACCAGGGGCTGCCCCCAGGGGTCCGTCCTGGGGTCGCAGCTGTGGAACCTGGTTTTTGACGGGCTCCGGGGCGCCGTCCAGCTGGGTGGCTTTGATGCTGTGGCGTATGCGGATGACTGTGTGGTCGTGGTTGCCGGTAACTCCCGGAGGGAGCTGGAGACCCGAGGAGCAGCTCTTGCGGGCAGCCTAGCTCTCCTTCTCGGGCTCCAAGAGTGAGCTCATGCTCCTAAAGGGGAGCCTCGCGCGGCCGCCCATAGTAAAGCTGGGGGGCGTGTCGGTCGCCTACCGCCGAGAGGTAAAATACCTCCGCGTCGTATTCCAGGAGCGCCTGGGAGTTGCGCGCCCCGCCGAGGTTGTTTCGGCGAGGGCGGCCGCCGCATTCGGCAGGGTGGCGCGGCTGGTGGGCCAGGAGTGGGGTCTCCGTGAGCAGGACCTCCTCGTTATATACAGGGGCCTGTTCCTGGGGATCCTCCTGTATGCCATTGGGGGGTATTACGGCCTCCTCAGGACGACCGACTGGGGACGGTTCCGTACGGCCCAGAGAGCCGCCCTGTTAAAGGTGGCCCGAGCCTACAGGACGGTCTCGCATGCGGCGGTGCATGTCCTCGCGGTAGTGTTGCCCATCGAGCTCGAGGTGGCCCGTCGTTAAGCGGCCTATAGGGTCAAAAAGGGCCACCCCTCCCGGATTTTGGGGCGGAGCTTTGTACCGGATCGTCCGCGCGCGCAGTCCCACCGAGAGGTCGAGGAGCCAGTGGCAGGCGGACTGGACCGCTGGGTTGACGGGGAGACTTACACATAAGTTCGTCCCGTCGATTCGCCAGCGGCTGGGGTCCCCGTGGGTTGTTCCTGAGCACAGGATGACCCAGTTTCTTACGGGGCACGGGGACTTCCCGGCGTGCCTGCACCACCTGTCCCTGGCCGCCTGTCCCCCCTCGATGTACTCACACCTTGTCGTGGTGAGGGGGCTTCCTACTAAGACGAGTACACGCTCCCTTGGCATCTCTGCCTGGAGCTGGACTCGCCCCTGGACTCTCAGGGGCGAGGTGGCATGCCACAGGTATGAGGCGAGCCCTGGCCAGCCACGCCATTGTGTCTCTCTCCAACCGTCCTGTCTTCACCCTCTACAGAGGTGGGGCCAACGGGGAGGTGGACCTCGATACCCTCTGCAGAGGTGGATCCACCTAGGGGACCTCACCCTAAACAAAGGGACGCTGCTGCCTGGGCGGGACAGCCCCATGTTTATGGGGTTGGGGTGGGGGTCTGGCACCCTCCGTCCCTCACCGTCCCAGGGGCCCCAGCGATGGCAAGCACCCGTGTGTGGTACCCAGGAGTCGGAGACCTGGGCCCGTGACGGCTGGTGTTAGGTCTGGCGAGGCGGTGGGAGTTGCGTATCGCGCCCATTCGTCCTGGTGCCGCTGACATCTAGCCAGTAGCGGGGTAGACCTCAGGCGGTTGAGGGTTAGAATAATGCTACCTCTTCCGGCTGAGGTGGCCGGGCTGACCTCAGGTGAGTCCACCGGGGCCGGCAGGGACGCCTTCCCTGCCGCGGGGGCACGCCCCTCAGCCATGGTGCCCACACGGGTATGGGAGAAACCCAAAATAATAAAATATGAATTCCCCAAATGAGAGTGATGTTTTAGGAACGCCCGCCCAAGGGCGTATTGTTGTAGCCCCCCGCCCGGGCGCAAAACGCAAGGTGGCGGAGTGCGGGCTTGATGCGGTGTCCGCCCTGATAGGAGAAGAAGATGCGGTGACCCGCCAGATAGATGCCGCGGCCTTTCTGTCATATCTCTCCTCGAAAAAGTATGGGGCGGAGATCCTCGGAAGGGCAACGAGGATGGTGGAACTGTCAGATGTTGCCTTCCGAGGGATGCTGGAGAGCCGCAAGCCAATGGCAGATGTATTGGCTAGGCTCCAAGGCTCGATTGAGGGCGTCCGCCAGGAGATGGCGTCGACGCAGTCGAAAATCGCAGCTCTGGAATCCATGGTCGCCACCATGGAGGTGGGGGTGGCGGCACCTCTCGATCCCGGTGCACGGGAGATCGGTGAGTAGGTCCAGGCGGTGGTGAGGCGGGAGCTGGTGGGCCTTAAGTCCGGCCTCGACTCCGCCCTTGAGGCTAAAGAGGAGGATTTCACGGGGATCCTCCAGGCCATCAAGAAGTGCCAGGCCACCGTGGAAGAGCGCCTCAAGGCCCACTCCCTTAGCCCTATCCACAGGGAGGTGGAAGGGATAGGTGGGGAGCTGGGTCGGAGGATTGACCGCCTGTCCTCCTACTGGACCGGGGCGGTGGTGGAGGACCAGGAGAGGCGCTGGGCGGCAGTGGAGGCCCGCATGGGCAAGCTGGAGGAGATGATCTCCTCTGCCCTGCCGGTCCCTCGCGAGCCGGCCCCGCCCGGTCTCACCCTGACGGACTTCCCGCCCTTGCCAGAGCCGCTGCCCCCGGCTAAGAGGCCTGCCCTGTCCCCCTTAAGTGGAGCCGGCAAGGGAAAAACCAAACCCCAAAATCCTGCGGTTGTGCGGGTGAGGGAGGAGACCGCCGCACATATCGGGGAGGGCTCGTCCGAATCCGAGGGGGGATGGAAAAGGCAGAGGAGGCGTTAGAGGGGCGGGGGAACGAAGGCTGATGCTGCCTCCACCCCCACGCCCGCCCGGCTGCAGGCAACCCCAGGGCGGGACCCTCCGGTGAGACCGGCTCAGCCCTTATCTGCGGCCCAGGTGCTTGCCAAGGCCCGTAAGGTGAGGCGGGGTGGGCCGAAGCGGGGTGTGGATGTGGTCTTCGCCGTCCCGGAGGGGATGGACGATCCAGTCGGGACGATTGGGGAGATCCTGGACCCGCTCCACGGGACGGTGAGGGTCAACAGCCTCAGGAGGATGGGGAAGGGCGTGGTCGTGGAGGCTGCTACGGAGGAGGACGCCGAGTCCCTCCGTGGTAGCCCACGGCTATCGCAGGCGGGTTTTGCGCTCACGGTGGAGCCTGACCTTAGGTGGCCCCGTGTCCGTCTGACGGGGGTGGGGAAGGAGGTCCCTGCGGAGAGGCTGGTGGCGGCGATATTCTCCCGCAACCAGGAGCTGCTCCGCAACTTCAAGCAGGGGGATGTCCGTCCTGTCGGGAAAATGGGCCCTCGTGATATCCCGACGGTGACCCACGTGGTGGTGGTAGCGCCGGCTTTGAGGGAGAGGTTGGTTGCGGCAAGGCGGATCCACGTCGGACTCCGCCTTGTTGACGTTGCCGATCACCTCGACCCAATACAGTGCTGGCGCTGCTACGAGTATGGCCACACAAAGGCCCGGTGTGCCAAGGAGGAGGACGTCTGCCTCGTCTGCGGCAGGACGGGTCATGTTAGGGCCACGTGCCCCACCCCCACGCAGCCCTGCTGTATTCCCTGCAGTAGGGTGGGGCTGCCTGCTGGGCACGGGTCTCGGGACCCCTCCTGCCCTCAGCGTCAGAGGGCGAAGATTAGGGCGGCATCTAGGACCGTTTATGAGGACCCCCTGCCGCCGGCCATCTCGCCCTCTGCGCCACTGCTGGGACCTCTATCTTGCACCTTGGAGTGTGCTCCTCAGGTCTCCCCCTCTGCCACCCTTGGTGCCGGGCCGGCTGGGCGTGAGGAGGCCCCGCCCCTGGTCGCCCCCAAGGAACAGTGCCCTCCTAGGTTGTCCCTTCAGGCAGAGCTGAAGGGGCACACCAATACGGAGGTTGACCCCTCTGCGGATCCCCCGCCCGATGCCATCGGCGGGGAGGACGCTGACGTGCCCCTGAATGGCTGACGCCACCTGGGTCATCGCTCAGGCCAATGTTGACCGGGCGGCGACGGCGTCAGCCGAGATTATCCCCCACTGCCGAAGAAGCCGGGTGCAGGCTTTGGCCGTCCAGGAGCCGTACTGCACCCGGGACAAAAAGACGGTAGTGGGGTTTGAGGGGGCACGGGTGGTCACCGGGGCTGGGCCGGGGGAGTTCCCTGGTGCTGCCGTGGTCGTGCTGGACTAGGCCCTGTCGGTCCTGAAGCTTGGCCACTTGTGCAGCTCCCACATGGTGGTGGTTGAGCTGACAGGTCGGGCCGGCAGGGTGTTCCTTGTCAGCCTCCACTGCCAGTATAGGCACAGCATTGGCCCCTATCTTGATGGCCTGGACCAGGCGTTGACTGAGCTGCGCGGCCAGCCAGTCATTGTTATGGCCGATGTCAACGCTCGTTCTGAGCGGTGGTGGAATCCCAGACCGTCACGGGTCACCCACCGCAGAGCCTGGGATAGGGGAGTGGCAGTGGAGGAGCTGGCTGACAGGCACGGCCTGGCAGTTACTAACCAGCGGGGGCAGCCGGCCACGTTCGCCTCTCTGGCACACGTGGCCCAAGGGGGGGGTGAGTCGAACATCAACGTCACCCTCCTGTCGCCGCGGGCCAGCGGGATGTTCCGGGGGATTGGGCGGTGCAGCCGACATGGCCGACTAGTCAGCACCGCTCAATTCTCCTCCGGTTGGGGCCGTCTGACCAGGAGCCTGGCCATGGCCCGGGACTCATGGGGGCGGGTTCCCCTTCGACGCCGGAGCGCCTGTGCCTTTCCAAGGCAGATTGGCCGGGGTTTAGGAGGGCGCTCTCCCCCCTGATTACGTCTCTGCCATCCCTGGGCGCTGCCCCAGGGAAGAGTGGGATTGACGCCAGGGTGGGTTCCCTGGTCGAAGCAATTATAAGCTCGGCCAGGGCGGCGATCCCCGCTGGTACCCGGCGGACCCCCTCGGCCCCATGGTGAACGCCCGCCCTTAGGTGTCTGCGAGGCGACGTTCGCAGGGCGGAGAGGAGGGCGAGGCGTGGACCTCAGGAGTCTCGGCGTGTGGCAGCCGAAGTCTTCCTATGGAGGCGCAGGGCCTATCAGGCGGAGGGGAGGAAGGCACGGAGGCTCCACCGCCGGGAGTGGGTCACCAGAGAGGGGGCTGGTGATCCGTGGTTTCGCCCGTACCGTGCGGCCATGGAGAAGTTTTCCCCCCGCGATGTCCTCAGCACGGTTAGGGCGGGTACCCTCACGTGGGAGGGGGGGTGACCTCCTGAATTCGCTTGTCCCTGATGACAATGCGGATTCAGAGGACGACGGTCACCGGGAGACCAGAGCGTGCGCGGAGGCCTGCCCCTCGGGCATGGGTGTGAGTCCTGCCCCATTTACCGAGGGAGAAGTAAAGGCAGCCGTGTTTGCCTCGAAGCGGAAGAAGGCCCCTGGTGAGGATGGGGTGCTGGCCGAATTCCTTAGGGAAGGGTGGCCTGTCCTCTCCCGGGTCCTTACGGACACTTACAGTGCCTGTCTCCGCACAGGATATTTTCCCGATGCTTGGAAGACGGGCGTTGTCCGGGCTCTGCTCAAGGGTGGCGACAGGGATCCCACGGATCCCAAGTTGTACCGCCCTATTTGCCTCCTCTCTGTGCTCGGCAAGGTGTTGGAGCGGCTCCTGGCCTGGAGACTTTTCCCCCAGTTAGAGCAGTCCACCGCGCCGGAGCAGTATGGCTTCCGACCCGACCGCTCCACGGTGGAAGCCGGTGTTCCGGACCTGCGGTGGCCCCGCGTTAAGCTGGTGGCCGTAGATGCAGCCATGCCCTCCGACAGGGTGATCGCTGCCCTTTTTGCGCGGAACCCGACTGTGGTTGCGGGCTGTGAGGTGTCGGAGGCCAGGGCGGTGGGGAAGATCGGCCCCAGAGATGCCCCCGTTGTAACGCATGTCCTTGTGGTGTCTCCGGTGCTGCGGGGGAGGCTGCTGGCTGCTAGGCGTGTCCATGTTGGGCTGCCCCCAGTTGCCGTAGCTGATCATATAGATCCCCTGCAGTGCTGGCGGTGCTACGAGTTTGGGCACACGAAGAAACGGTGCCCCAAAACTGAGGATTTATGCCTCAGGTGTGCCCAGCCGGGCCACAAGAGGGCGGACTGCCCCACCCCCCTGGTGAGCAGGTGTGTTCCCTGTTCTAGGGCTGGGTTGCCGAATCCCGGCCACAACTCTAAGGACCCGGCCTGCCCCCAGCGTCAAAAGGCGCGGGTGAGGGCGGCCACCAGGGTGGAGTTTGGCCCGGTGGGTGAGCAGCAGCTGCCTCAGCTTGTTGAAGCGGCCAGTATGGCTGAGGAGATGGCGGACGTTGCGGGCGGCGGAGGGGCCCCCACGGAGATGGATGGCTCCTAGGCCTTGGACCGTTGCCCAGTCAAATAATGACCGGGCGGCTGGGGTCCCGGCGGAGCTCATCCCCCACTGCCTCAGGGAGGGTGTGCAGGCTCTTGCAGTCCAGGAGCCGTACTGCACCCGACATGGTATGGCAGTGGTAGGGTTTGAGGGGGCCCGGGTTGTCACTGGGGCAGCACCGGGGGAATTCCCAGGAGCGGCAGTCATCATCTTTGATGACACCATGGTGGTCCTTAAGCTCGGCCACCTGTGCTCTTCGCACATGGTGGTGGTCGAGCTGACGAGAAATGACGGGGATCAATTGTACGTCATCAGCCTCTACTGCCAGTACAGGCACTCAATAGGCCCTTATCTCGAAGGCCTGGACCGGGCGTTGACAGAGCTTCGTGGGAAGCCTGTTGTTGTTATGGCGGACGTCAACGCCAGGTCCGAGCGGTGGTGGAATGTACGCCCACGACGCCTCACCCACCGCAGAGCCTGGGATAGGGGCACGGCAGTAGAGGCAGTCATCGACCGCCATGGTATGACTGTCGCCCGGGCTGCCCCGCAACCTTTGCCTCCCTTGCGCACCTGTCCGGTGGCGGGGGGGAGAGTAATATCGACCTGACCCTGCTCTCGCCGCTTGCGACTGGGATGTATGGGGGGGCTGGTCAGTCCACCCTTCGTGGACGACCAGCCAACACAGAGCCATCCTCTTGAGGATGCGGTGTGATGGTGCTGTAGGTGTCCCTCCTCCCCCGGGGTCTGTGGAGGGTGCGCAGAGGCTCCGCCTTCGGGGCGCGGACTGGCCCAGGCTTCGGGCGGTGCTGCAGTCCAGGGCCTGCTGGCTCCCTTTGGGCCAGCTTGAGTACAGCCCGGGCCCAATTGAGAGAAGGGTTGAGGAGCTGACTGATGCGATAAACGAAGCAGCCAAGTCGGTCCTCCCCTGTTCCCGAAGTCGGCGCCCGGGCTGTGGCTGGTGGAGCACGGCCCTCCGCGCCCGCAGGAGGGACCTGAACAGGGCGGAGCGAATGGCAAGGAGAGGCCCTTCTGCGGCGCGGGAGGCAGCTGCGGCGGTGTACCTGAGCCGCCGCCGAGCCTATCAGGCTGAGGCGAAGAGGGCCCGTCGCAGGCACTTTCGCGTCTGGGCTACAAAGGAGGGAGCTGGTAGGCCCTGGGATATGCCCTATAAGGTTGCCCTAGGGAGGCACGCCCCACGGGAGGTGCTGAGCACCGTGCGGGAGGGCACCCTGACCTGGGAGGAGGCGGCCGGTGACCTCCTCGATGCACTCGTCCCTGACGATGACGTCACTGGCGAGGATGGGGGTCACTGGGAAATGCGGGCGCGGGCCTTGGCGGGGCCTTCGGTCTCGGGGGTGGATGTGCCTCCCTTTACCGAGGCGGAGGTCCGGGCGGCGGTGTTTGCATCCCGGCGGAGGAAGGCACCTGGAGAGGATGGTGTCTTGGCCGAGTTCCTTCGGGAGGGTTGGCCTGTCCTCTCCGGGCCCATGACCAACCTGATGAATGCCTGTCTCCTTGCCAGGCATTTCCCTGCCGCCTGGAAGTCCGGGTCGGTCCGCGCCCTGCTAAAGAGCGGCGATAGGGATCCCACAGATCCCAAGTCCTATCGCCCCATCTGCCTTCTCGCAGTGATGGGGAAGGTGCTGGAGCGGCTCCTTGCTGGGCGGCTGTATGCCCAGTTGGAGGGGGCCACGGCCGAGGCCCAGTTTGGGTTCAGGCCTGGCCGCTCCACCGAGGACGCCATCGACCGGCTCCGTCGGTTGGCCGGCGATGCCCCCAGTCGATACGCCCTGGGTGTTTTTCTGGACATCCGGGGCGCGTTCGACAATGTCTGGTGGCCTTGTGTCTTGGCGGAGATGGCGGGGCGCGAGTGCCCCCCCCCCCCCATACTATGCCCTCCTCTCCAGCTATCTGACCGGTAGGGAGGTGAGGATACTCGACCACGGCATGTGTGTGAGTAAGCCTGTCACCAAGGGCTGCCCCCAGGGGTCTGTCTTGAGGCCGCTCCTTTGGAACGTTGTGTTCGACGGGCTTCTCCGTTCAGTCAATCAGGCGGGCTTTGGCGTTGTTGCTTACGCCGACGACTGCGCTGTCGTGGTCGAGGGTGACTCCCGGCGGGAGCAGGAGAGTCGGGGAGAGCAGCTTGCTTCCATCCTTGAAGCCTGGAGCTGCAGGGGCAAGCTTGCGTTCTCCACCGCCAAGAGTGAGCTCATGCTCCTGAAGGGCAGGCTCGCCAGGCCACCCATTGTTAGGCTGGGGGCCTCGTCGATCCCCTATCGGAGGTCCGTTAGGTACCTTGGTGTGACACTCCAGGAGAGACTGGGGATGTCCAACCATGCTGAGGAGGTGGCGGCCAGGGCTGGCTCAGCATTCGGCAGGGTGGCCCGTTTGGCAGGGAAGGAGTGGGGCCTCAGGACGGGTGACCTGATGGTCATCTATCGGGGCCTGTTCCTGGGGATCCTCCTGTACGCCATGGGGGCGGTGTTTGACCTCCTCAGGGGACCTGACCTCAGGAGGCTCAGGTCAGCGCAGAGGGCGGCCCTCGTTAAGGTGGCTCGGTCCTATAGGTCCATATCGCACGCGGCGGTGCAGGTCCTCGCTGGGGCGATGCCCATCGAGCTGGAGGCGGCCCGCCGCTTTGCGGCCTATAGGACCCGAAAAGGTCGATCCTTCCGGATTCTGGGGAGGCTGTTAGAGCCTGCGGGCGCCCGGGCTGCTACTCGCCGTGAGGTGGGGGAGGCGCTTCTCAGCCAGTGGCAGGAGGACTGGGCCGGTGGGGTAACGGGGCGGTGGACTCACCGCTTCATTCCATCGGTCCGGTGGAGAATGATGGCGAAGTGGGTGGTCCCCGGGTTTAATGTGATCCAGATTCTTTCTGGACACGGGGACCTACCTGCCAACCTGCACCGGCTGGGATTGGTTAGTTCACCCGCCTGTGCGTGGTGCCCTGGGCCGGAGGGCTCAGCCGAGCATATCCTTCGGGAGTGCCCCAGATTCCGGGAGGAGAGGGCTGCCCTTGAGGCGGTGGTATTCCCCCGAGGCGGCCGGGAGGACTGGACACAGTATGTGTCTAGCCCGTCCACTTATAGCGCCCTTGTAAAATTTGCAGACGAGGTGCTGCGCGTCCCTGCCACAGCTCCCAGGCAGGCCGTTCTCCAGGCCACTTTCGACGACAGGTGGTCGAGCAGTAGCTCCCCCTGTGCGTCGAGGTAGTTACATAGCTACCCGCCCGAAGCCGTGGGCTGTCGGAGCGTGTGCTCCAGCCTGGGCATGGGGTCTCCCTGCTGGGGCCTCCTCTGCCCGTCCCCTTGGTCGTGGTCGCTGGGGAGTGGAGCCAGGCGGGAGCTAGTTGCCCCGCCTGGTGGAGTCTCTCCCTCTTGCGAGGGGGGGGCCCGATAAGAGCCCCATCGGGCTAATTCGGTTTCCAAGACCAAACTGTCCCTGGCCGAAAGGCCGGACTGTGTGTGGTGCGGGGATCCGGAGGGCTCGGCTGAGCACGTGCTGCGGCACTGCCCCGAGTTCCGGGAGGATAGGGCGGCACTCGTGGCCGTGGTTTACCCCGGTGGCGAGCAGGAGGACTGGACACGGTATGTGTCCAGCCCCGTCCACTACGGCACGATGGTCCGCTTTGCGGCTGCAGCGTTGCGAAGACCTGCAACCCAGCCGCGGCGGACAGCTGTCGCCCAGGGGGGCGACAGGTGGTCGAGCGATAGCTCCCACTAGTCCCCGCCCGCTGGTCCGAATCCCCGAGTGACGGAGAGCAGGTGGCTCCCATCAGGGGAAGAGACGGGCTTCTGTCCCCGCCCGGACCTGGCCCGTTCCCTGGGTCCTGGTCGCTGGGAGGTGGAGGCAGGCTTGGGTTCGTCGCCCCGCCTGGTGGAGTTCCCCCTCTCAGGAGGGGGGCCCAGTAAGAGCCCCAGTGGGCTAAATCGGTCTCCATTATTCCAAACTGACCCTATCTACCCCCCCTTGATGTACTCGCACCTTGTTGTGGTGAGGGGGCTTTCTACTATGATGAGTACAAGCTCCTTGGCATCTTTGCCTGGGGCAGGACTTGCCCCTGGATTCTCTGGGGCGAGGTGGAGTGCCACAGGTTAGAGTTGAGCACTGGCCAGCCACGCCATTGTGTCTCTCTCTAACCGTCCTGTCTTCACCCTCCTGTGAGGTGAGGTTTAACGGGGAGGTGGACCTCGATACCCTCTGTTGAGGTGAATCCACCTAGGGGACCTTACCCTATACAAAGGACTGTTGCCGCCTGGGCGGGTAACGGGCGACGGATGGCATCCTCGGTTGCCAACTGTCCCAGGGGTCCCGGTGATGGCATGCGCCCGTGTGTGGTAGCCAGGTCGTCGGAGGCCTGGGCCCGTAAACACCGGCGTCTGGTCTGGCGAGGCGATGGGAGGTGCCAATCGCGCCCATCCGACCTGCTGCCGCAGACGTTTTCCGGCTAGTAGCGGGGTAGACCTCAGGCGGTTGAGTTTTAGCAGTATGGTACCTCCTCCTGCTGAGGTGGCTGGGCTGACCTCAGGTGAGTCCACCGGGGCCGGCAGGGACACCTTCCCTGTCGCGGGGGCACGCCCCTCAGCCATGGTGCCCTTACGGGTATGGGAGAAACCTCTACCTAATTACAATGACTACCCCAACCGATAACAAACCCCTGACCGATTCAATGGTGTTGACCCCCCCCCCCCGCTAGGACCTGGAACCCCCATCGTCACCTCTCGCCCTGGCGCCATGCGCAAGGTTGCTGAGAGCGGCCTGGATACCCTGATGGCGCAGATCCAGGAAGACAACAATGCTAACCGGCATGTTGAGGCTGCATTCAAAGAGAACAGCGCCTTCCTCTCCTATCTCCTTTCTAAGAAATACGGGGCTGAGCTCATGCAGAGGGCTGAGCGCACGTGCGAGAAGGCGGAGCTGACTTTCCGGGCCATCATTGAGGGACGGAGGCCCGTTACGGAAATGATGGCCACACTGCACACCTCTATGGATGCCATGAGGTAGCAAATGGCCAACATGCAGGCTAAAATGTCCACCATGGAAGCCATGATGTCAACGATGGAGCCGTCTGTCACTTCACCTGTTGCTGCAGAAGCGGACATAGGGGAGTCAGTTCAGGTTGCAGTGCGCTGCGAGCTGTCTGGCCTGCGCAGCCGCCTGGATTCGGCCCCTGAGGGCCGTGACTCCGACTACGGCGGGGTATTGCAAGCCATCGAAGTCTTCCAGAAGTCCGTGGTCGACAAGCTGAAGACGCACTCGGTGAGCCCTATCCGCCATGAAGTGGAGGGAATTAAAGATGCCCTTGGCCGACGCATCGATGGGCTGTCCATGGATTGGACTGAAGCCATCGTCTCGGGCGTTGAGGAGAAATGCCAGAAGATGGTCGATGGAGCACGGAAGTCTATTGAGGAACTCCTTCAACGCGCACCGGCACGTCAGTCGACCAGCACATCGGGTGCTGTGCAGTTGAGCACGGAGCTGGCTGGGGGCATTGACTTATGCTCCATAGCAGAGTTTCCCGCCCTTAGGTGTCTGAGAGGCGACGTCCGCAGGGCGGAAAGGAGGGCAAGGCGTGGGCCTCAGGAGTCTCGGCGTGTGGCAGCCGAGGTTTTCGTTGGGAGGCGCAGGGCCTATCAGGTGGATGCGAGGAGGGCATGGAGGCTCCACCGTCGGGAGTGGGTCACCAGAGAGGGGGCTGGTGACCCGTGGGGTCGCCCGTACCGTGCTGAAATGGAAAAGTTTTCCCCCCACGATGTCCTCAGCACGGTTAGGGCGGGCACCGTCACATGGGAGGAGGCAGCCTGTCACCTCCTGAATTCGCTTGTCCCTGATGACAATGCGGATTCAGAGGACGATGGTCACCGGGAGACCAGAGCGCGCGCCGAGGCCGGCCCCTCGGGCATGGGTGCAAGTCCTGCCCCATGTACCGAGGGGGAAGTAAAGGCAGCCGTGTTTGCCTCGAGGGCGGAAGAAGGCCCCTGGTATGGATGGGGTGCTGGCCGAATTCCTTAGGGAAGGGTTGCTGGTCCTCCCCGGGGTCCTTATGGACACTTACAGCGCCTGTCTCCGCACAGGATATTTTCCTGATGCTTGGAAGACGGGCGTTGTCCGGGCTCTGCTCAAGGATGGCGACAGGGATCCCACGGATCCCAAGTCGTACCGACCAATCTGCCTCCTCTCTGTGCTCGGCAAGGTGTTGGAGCGGCTCCTGGCTGGGAGACTTTTTTCCCAGTTAGAGCAGTCCACCGCGCCGAAGCAGTATGGCTTCCGACCCGACCGCTCCACGGTGGAAGCCATAGACCGAATGCGCCACCTTGCTGCGGTGGCCCCCCAGAAGTACGTTCTCGGCGTCTTCCTGGACATCCAGGACATTGACAACGTCTGGTGGCCGTGCGTCCTGGCCGGGCTCGTGGGGAGGGACTGTCCCACGGGCTATTACGCCATGGTCTCCAGTTACCTCTCCGGCAGAGAGGTCAAGATGACCGACCGTGACCTGGTCGTCCGCAAGCCCGTCACCAGGGGCTGCCCCCAGGGGTCCGTCCTGGGGTCGCAGCTGTGGAACCTGGTTTTTGACGGGCTCCTGGGCGCCGTCCAGCTGGGCGGCTTTGATGCTGTGGCGTATGCGGACGACTGTGTGGTCGTGGTTGCCGGTAACTCCCGGAGGGAGCTGGAGACCCGAGGAGCAGCCCTTGCGGGCATCCTCGAGGTGAGGAGCCGGGGGGGGCAAGCTCGCCTTCTCAAGCTCCAAGAGCGAGCTCATGCTTCTCAAGGGGAGCCTCGCACGGCCGCCCATAGTAAAGCTGGGGGGGGGTGTCGGTCGCCTACCGCCGGGAGGTGAAATACCTCGGCGTCGTGTTCCAGGAGCTCCTGGGATTTGCGCGCCACGCCGAGGTTGTCTCGGCGAGGGCGGCCGCCGCATTCGGCAGGCTGGCGCGGCTGGCAGGCCAGGAGTGGGGTCTCCGTGCGCAGGACCTCCTGGTTATATACAGGGGCCTGTTCCTGGGGATCCTCCTGTAAGCCATTGGGGGGTACTACCGCCTCCTCAGGACGACCGACTGGGGACCGGTCCGTACGGCCCAGAGAGCCGCCCTGTTAAAGGTGGCCCGAGCCTATAGGATGGTCTCGCTTGCGGCGGTGCACGTCTGTAATAAACTGAAATAATAAAATTTTGTCTAGTACTGATCTAGATGAAAATGGATAAAGGTGGTTAAATCAGATCACGCGGTTGGTAGAAAAGGAAAAGGTTTATTTCTGTGTCTCGCAAGTATATATAGTTGACAGTGTTGCCAACTATAATAAATTAAATAAATCAATCAAATAAATAATACATGACATCTCCCTCCCTATAAATAGAACAACTTAAATTACTCTGGGTTGACATCATCCATGACGACAAAATCAAATGAGATTGTGCCCGTCGTCGCAGAGGGCAACTGATCCGGACAGGAATAAATCAAATAGGCTAATTCTGATAACACCTGATCAATGTTAATCGAACCGTTTGCCGGTAGGTTTTAACCGTACCGTTGTTCTTTATCGTTAAAGTTCACAAAGTAAATTTATCTTTTATTCATCGTTCATATATTCTATACAAAATCGTAGCTGAAAACAAGTGCGGCCACGAACAGTGTACTGAATTGATACAGAAGTGTAACATCGGAAGTGCTTGGCAAGCAATGGAATATGAAAATGAAATACTTCCTTCAATACTTCTTACTTGTTCATAAAATCTGTGTCCTTTGTTATAAATTAAAGTGCTCTTATCAATAACAATTTATCATCCTTATCAAATGTTACTCATAGGTGTCTTTCTGGAGGTTTTACTTCTCTCCTTGGCCTATCAATAGCAATTTTCTGGGGAGTAACCTTTTGCGATTTCTCGGGACTATTATTCCCCGCATCAATGCTTGCCCTAGGAGAAGTAGTGGTAGGTTTAATGGATGACCTACGGGATTTTCGGGGGGTTTTCTGAGTAATCGGGTTCTGTTTCGGGAGCTGAATATCCCGAGTTTCGTTCGCCGAAATGAATATACTTGAATCAGTGGACTGGATACTAGGTTTTTCAATAGAAATTTCCATACCATTCTTGTTATCAGTCGTTTGTGTTTCGTTTTCTATGTTTTTCATTTTGAAAAATTGCCCTAGCTGTAATATTTGATCTGTATGGCGTTTGAAAACTCTTCCATCATCCGTTTCGCATAGGAAAATGTGCTTACCCATTGATTCAACTATTTTTGCGGGAATCCATCCCCGTTTATTTGGATGTTTGTTTCCCGAACATAAACTTTTTCATTCAAATGGAACACTTTGTTTTGCGAATCGGATAGGTATTAGTCTGCTATTATACTCAATGTTTTTAGATTTTGTTTTTCTCAACTGATCAAATCTGATTGAGATTTTTCTGTTAAACATTAACTCTGAGGGAGAAATACTAGTTGTTGAATGAGGTGCATTCCTATAAATGAACAAGAACTTTTGTAGCCTAATTTCTAGGGTGGAACTTGTAGACTCTTTTAACATTTTTGATAGAGTATACTTGAACGTCTTTACGAAATTTTCGGCTGCTCCGTTACTTGCAGGATGATAAGGTGGGGAAGTTAAATATGAGTAATGCCATTATTTAAATAAAACTCTTCAAATATTTGAGAAACAAAAGTAGAATCATTATCAGTGACTATGGTTTTGGGAAGCCCAAATCTAGCAAGTACTTCTCGTAACTTAACTAGAGTATGGTAAGTGTCTGCTTTGGGTACTTCGAATACTTCTGGCCACTTAGTATAAGAATCTATCATTATCAAAAACATTTTGTTTTTGAACACTGGTTCTGCAAAGTCTAAATGGATTCTCTCAAATGGTTTTTTAGTGTCTGGCCATTTGCCTAATAACGTTTCAGGAGGCTCAGGTCTAGATTTCAGGCATATTTTGCAATTTTTACACATATTTGTGATATCTTGATCCAAATGTGGCCACCAAAAATATGAGCGTGACATGGCCTTCATTTTGGAAATGCCTAAATGTGAACCGTGGAGCTCTTTCAAAATTGAATTACGAAACTTTGGGGGTATTATAACTCGATATCCCCATAGTATTATACCTTCTTCTATCCATAATTCGGATTTTCTACTAAAATAAGGTTTCAGCTCATCATCTGCTACTGATTCTGGCCACCCATCTCGGATAAAATTATACACTCTACTGAGGTAGGTATCCCTACTAGTTTCTATTTTTATATGCTGATAACTCACCGGTATAAATTCTTCTACAAAATTCAAATAAGTCTGATCCTCATTCTCAAATTTTAATGAATCTTTTACTGGTAACCTTGAAAGTACATCTGCTTTATTCTTTTCTCCTTTAATGTATTCAAGCTTGTAATCAAAATTTGACAAAAATGTAGCCCAACGTTGCAATCTACCTGCTGCCATTTGCGGAATTCCTTGTTTTTCACCAAGGACCCCTAACAAAGGCTTATGGTCAGTACGAATAGTAAATGTACGCCCCATTAAGTATTCGTAAAACTTTTTAGTACCAAAATAGATTGCTACGGCTTCCTTATGAAGGACAGCATACTTAAATTCTGCTTTATTTAGGATTCTTGATGCAAAACTAATAGGTTTCTCTTCACCATTGGGAAATCTGTGCAACAGAATAGCTCCTACTCCATAATTGGATGCATCGCATTCCAAAATTAAATACTTAAAGGTAAGTCTGGATTAAAATGTACAAGGGACTTTTCAGATGAAATAGCTTCCTTAGCTTTATTAAATGCTTCTAAGCAGTGGTAATCAAAATCAAATTTTACTCCTTTTTGAAGTAGTTTGTAAAGGGGTTGCAAAATTGTGGCTAGTTGGGGAATAAATCGACCATGGTACGCTATCATTCCTACAAAAGCCCTAACTTCGGTCACCGATTTTGGAGGGGGAGCTTCTCTAATCGCTCTAACTTTTCCTTATCTTTATGTAGGCCCTCCCTATCTATCACATGACCTAAGTATTTTATTTGCGATTGGGCAAATTCACATTTATTTTTATTTAGCCTAAACCCTGCTTCGCGCAACCTAGTCAAAACTTGTTTTAAATTGTAATTATTGTGTTCTTCTAGAGTGTGACCTGAGACAATTATGTCATCTAACAGGTTCGTGCATCCAACGCAGCCTTCTAAAGTCTTTTCAACCTCACGTTGAAAAATTTTACATGCTGGTTTCGTGCCAAAAGGTAACCGGTGTACTCTATAGATACCTTTTGGAGTGCTCCAGGATAGTAGTTTGGATGTCTCTTCATCCACACGAAGCTGATTATAAGCGTTAGAAAAATCCAACTTCGTAAAAAATTTACCACCTTGTAATTTTGCAAACATTTCTTCTATTCTAGGCATAGGGTATTCAATGTTATTGTCTAAAAATTCATTCAACGTAACTTTATAATCTGCACACACCCTAATAGTGCCATTAGGTTTCAAAACTGGAACTAGGGGAGTAACCCATTCCGAAAAATCTGTTTTTGAAATTACCCCTAGCTTTTCAAGTTTGTCAAGCTCGGATATGGCTCCTTCCTTGAATGCATAGGGCACAGGCCTAGGCTTGAAAAATCGAGGTTTAGCCTCTTTAGACACGGTAAGTTTTATCTCTCCGAACTTGTAATTGCCTAGCTCGTCTTTAAACAAGTCAGAAAATTCGTGAAAAATTTTAGTTTTCAGTTTGGTTTTCTCCGAAACTGACAATTCCACATTATTAATACTAACGTCTGTATTACCGCTTAATGGAATATCAAATAGCGAAATTAAGCCTCTACCTAGCAGAGGTTTTGATCCTCCTGGTACTACTAGCAAACAACATGCTTTAGATATGTTTTTAAATTTGATCGTCAACTGAATTTTGCCTATTGGCATTATAAACGTACCATCATAACTACGTAATTTAGTGTTAGTTGACTCCAAATTGACATTACTGAAATGTTTGTAGTAAACATGTTCAGGGAGAACTGATCTCGTATCAATTTCAAATTCAATAGGAAAATCATTGACTGCCAACTTAATGATATACGGGTCAACTGATATGTGAAGAGTGTCACAAATTGACAAATTGAACAAACCAATCTGGTCTATATCGACTATATCATCAACTGATAAATATTTGTTATCCGAAGTCTGTTTACATGCTGCTGCTATATGACCTACAAGTTTACAGATTTTGCAGCGGTAAGTTTTGTACTTACACGCTCTGAAGTCATGTGAAGGCTCATTGCAAGCAAAGCATAGGACCTGCTTCGGGGAACCTTTCGCTGAAGTCGGCCGACAAATTGACAAATTGAACAAACCAATCTGGTCTATATCGACTATATCATCAAATGATAAATATTTGTTATCCGAAGTCTGTTTACATGCTGCTGCTATATGACCTACAAGTTTACAGATTTTGCAGCGGTAAGTTTTGTACTTACACGCTCTGAAGTCATGTGAAGGCTTATTGCAAGCAAAGCATATGACCTGCTTCGGGGAACCTTTCGTTGAAGTCGGCCGGGAATTTTCGGAACTGACTGCACCCGCCTTGGGCCCGGTTCACACAGAACGGACGTCGGGCAGAGACGTGGCGTGTGCAATGCACACAAAAGGGGCGGGACAGTGGCGAGAAAGGACGTCAGTTACCTTTTGAATTTGTGGAGTGCAACTCAACATGGCTTTTTCAAGCAGTGACGAAGATGAAGATATGTTGGATTTGGTGTACTTGGCGAATGTGAATAAAAAAAATAGGAGGTATTGGGTTCATCCACTGTGGTTGAAGAAGAGGAAACCCGGTGGAACATTCGAAGTTATGCGTGAATTGAATATATACCCAGAACGGTTTCAGAATTTTTATAGAATGTCTCGTGAGTGCTTCCATAAAGAATTTTCTGCCAGGCCTGGTCTTGGGCATTCCTATTGCAGTAATCCGCACGATTGTAATCAAATAAACATGGGTATTTCCCAATTTCCTCACAAAATTCTATGTTGAACTCAATATCATCCCGCATTTTGAATCGGACAACGCGTGGCGAAGAACTGGCGTGTCCCTTCTTCTACGCCACAAGAGACGGCAAAGAGACGTGGCACGGGCGAGAGGGCAAATGCCCGCGCCACGTCATTTCTGTGTACATTGGACCATTTGTTCACATAGGAGAGACGCAGAAGGGACAAAGGTCCGCGCCACCTCTCTGCCCGACGTCCGTTCTGTGTGAATCGGGCCTTGGGCGTCTGACGTCCGGTACTCAGTCCTGGCGTGTTCGCTGTTCCTTGGGTCGTCTTCTTCTTCTTCGGGCCGCTTCTCTGGGCCGTTCGGATAGCGTTTAGTGGAACGCCTTGCTCGTGCGAGGATGAAAACGATTCTTTGTTTACCGCTATCTCCACCACCTCCTTCAAGGTTTTTGTTGAGTCCTCTTCGCATAAGCGATCCAAAATGGGACCTTTTCGGAGTCCAAGTTACAAATTTGTACTTGACAAAATGGTCAAGTTGGGCTCCGAATTCACAATCCATTGAGAATTTTTTTACTTTGACGAACCAATTGCTCACCGACTCGCCTTGATCCTGCCTTAGGTTGTCGAAAGCGATCCTATTTCTCCATGCCGAAATCTTCGGAGAGTATTGGTTTTCCAGCAGTTTTGTTAGTTCGTTGAAGGTCTTCGTTTTGGGTAAATCCGGATGGCTTAATTCTCGCAGAACCTCGTAAACTGCCGGTGTAATCGCCGTTAGAAGCAGGGAAACCCTGCGTCCTTCTTGGACAACATTGCCAGCAAAATACTGATCCAACCTTTCAATGAAAGTGGACCATTTATCGCCAACGTCAAACGTTGGTAAATCCCCAACGGCTGGTCCTCGAGAAAGGTATCTGAGGAAATCTTTCGTCGGAAATTCACTGATGGCCGCCGAAGTCGCCGTTGGAGCCGTCATCTCAACGAGAAAAAAGAAATAAAAATTCGGGCCTTCCGTAAATAAAATTAATAAACTTGAAACTTTACACTCGTCGCCAACTGTAATAAACTGAAATAATAAAATTTTCTAGTACTGATCTAGATGAAAACGGATAAAGGTGGTTAAATCAGATCACGCAGTTGGTAGAAAAGGAACAGGTTTATTTCTGTGTCTCGCAAGTATATATATGTTATGTCCTGGGGTTCGGGATCTGATATTTCCCCTTCTTCATACTCAGATGCCATGGGGAGACACAAGCAAAACACTCGCGATATGATTAAAAACTAATTTATTTGGATTCGGACTGTTAAAATGGGAAAACTCGATAGCACACTCCCCCTCGAAGGTACTCACAGTGGTACTTGTAACGTAAACTGATCGTAATACTTTGCGGTTATTAAATGCGACTAACAGAGCAACTACTCACAACAGACTGCGGAGTGGGGCCTCAGGGTGAGCGCTCCCCTCCAGTTTTCAGTAGTTTGTTAAAGTACCTCGAGGGGATTTACGAGCGGCTAGTGGCGACACAATTGGTGTTTTCGAGTACCAGAAGCTCAGACAGTAGGCAGGCTCATTTCTTTCGAGTACTACGTTTCAGAAGCTCAGACAGTAGGCAGGCTCATTTCTCCATCACACGGCGATCCTGACATTGCTGCCGTCCTCGGGAGCACAAGTCACCTGGAAGGACCAAAGGCAGCCCATTAGTCTGGACCAAAGACGCCTGCCGCCGCCTCCCACAAGGAAGGGGCGAGCAGGACAAATTATACAGCAAAAGCAAAGGCATCTGTAAATCCCGACAGACGAGACACAGGTGAGTGGGAAGACAATAAAACGATAATCTGTGAACGAAGTGCACAAGGAGTAGAAGCCACACAGGCAATGAAAACAACATCACAAAGACAAGCCAGAGGAGAGTCCAGTGGCAGATTAGACTGAAGCACATGGCTGACAGACCTCGAACTCGCTTGGGCTTGACAATCACTCTATCAGAAAAGAAGTGACTGTAAAGACGAAGGCAACGTAAAGGGAAGGACAAAGGCGGAGGGTCCGACCATGACGAGCCTCCGTGGGGTGCCAAGCAAGGTAGAGATCCGACGCCAGCACCAAGCTAATGGCTGGACATGACAATGAAACAGTCAAAAGTGGGTAGTCCACAAAAAAAAACGTCATGTCAGCCAAACTTCACTGAGGAAGGTCTCCTTCCTCAGGGAGAGAATTTGATTCATCAACTGAGGCACAGAGGAGAGGCACCAAAAGTTCAGCCCTAAAATGTAAAATGTACAACCAACAAACGTATTGCGCAAGGGAACGGAAAAATTCACAAATCACAAAACTAGCCAGAGGCGCTTCCAGTGGCATAGCAGAGACGTGCAAATCACATAGGAGATCCAACAAAACACAGGGGAAAGTACACTGGAGCTCACTTGGACTTGACAATCACCCTATCAGAAAAGAAGTGACTGTGAGGACAAAGGCGAAGTAAAGGGATGAACAAAGAAAGAGGGTCCATCCATGACTAAGCCCCTGTAGGTGCCAAGCAAGGTAGAGGCCCTACTCCCCCAAAAGAAGGTACAACAGTGACAACAAAGTATGACACTCAAATAATAAAGAATCGTCTGACCAGCCGCGCAGGCTGAAGTCATAATAGACCGGGCTCGTCCACAGTCCAATTTGGACACTCAGTCCATTTGGACACACAGTCCATTTGGACACACAGTCCATTTGGACACACAGTCCATTTGGACACACAGTCCATTTGGACACACAGTCCACATAGTCCACAAACGCAATAACATTATTGCCAACCAGAATTTACTGTGAGAGGTCTTCGACATCAGGGATAGGTTCGAGGGAAGGAGCTTTGCGCAAACGTTCATGAGGATATTTCAAGTGTTTCCCTCCAGAAACAGACTGCAACTTATAGCGGTCATTTGGCAGCACTTTCATAATCTTATAGGGGCCTCTGTAGGCATTGTCCAATTTAACCCTGTTCCTCACCTCTGTCTGTGCAAAAACCAAATCGTTCTCCTGAAATCGTTTAACCTTCATTTTTCCACTGTCAAATCGACATTTACTTAGTTGAGCTTGTTTCTCAATCAATTGGGTACCAGAGTCACGCAACTCATGGAGGCTAGAGGATGGCTGTTCAAAATTTACAACAGACGAACAAAATGCGCTAGGAGGTTCAAAATGAAAAATGTCGTGAGTTGGCCACAGGAGGGTCCAATGGCTGAGGTATGGATGAGGAAGAAAACATTTAACAAGAAGCATACAGACTGGGCCTCGAAGCAACTTGGGCTTGACAATCGCTCTATCAGAAAAGAAGCGACTGTGAGACAAAGGCAACGTAAAGGGAAGGGCAAAGAAGGAGGGTCCAACCATGACGAGGCCAGTGTGGGGGTGCCAAGAAAATTAGAGATCCCAATCAAAAAGCTTGAAAATGACATACTGACAATGGCATAACAACAGAAAGACCAGCCGCTTTCAGTAGGTACTCACTGGTAACACATGGCAAATTTGTGAAGATGACTCTGCAGGTGGAGGTAAATCCACAAATGGAATAGTAACAGTGTGACCACCTAACATCTCACTGAACAGCACAACCTCATCCTCAGTACATTGATCTAGATTGTAGATTGTAGATTGTATTTGGGATCGCTCAGGGGTGGGGATTGGTTGCCCCAAAGCACGGAAGCCTATTGGCTTATTGTACTTTTCCTGAGTGTCCCAGTTTAATCAAATAACCCCAGGCCCCTGGTGAGGGTTGTTAGGTTTTTGATTATATTTTCGCTGGGAAATTCCCTCATTGGGGTTGGGGCCCCAAAGAGGTTGTACCTGCGCTGGGCGAGTGCTGGGCACTCAAATATTATGTGGGATACTTTTTCTTCTGCCTCCTCACATAATCTGCACTGGGTTGTTGATTGTGTAACCCCTATGCGACTTAGATGGAAGCGCAGGGGGAGGAAGCCGGTTAAGAAGCCGACTGTTTGCCTTAGCTCTCTGCGGTTTAATCTGAGAAGCTCCTTAGTAGCATTGGAGTTGGGTCTAGCCATCATCCGCTTACTATGAGCATGTCCATCTATACGTGACCATCTTTTGGTGGTCTGAGTGCGGACCCACCGGTTGATGGCCCCTCTGATGGTGGTTTTTGATAGGCCGACCGCCGGTTCTGGGCCAGTGAAGGGTGTTTGAGAGCCCTTTCTGGCGAGAGAATCGGCGTTTTCATTGCCTGTGATTCCTCTATGGCCTGGCACCCACTCCAGAGTAACTCTGTTGTGTTTCGCCAGGGCGTTGAGAGTTTGCATACAGTCCCAGACCACTCTGGATGAGACAGTGGGGGCTGTGAGTGCTTTTATCGATGCTTGGCTGTCCGAGAGTATGCGGGTGTGGGATCCACGATGTCCCCTCCTCAAGCTCTCAGAGGCGGCAGCATCAATTGCCAATATTTCTGCCTGGAAAACGGAGGTGTAATTCCCTAGTGGGGTGGAAAATTCCCACCTGGGTCCTGCTCCGTACACTCCAGCACCAGTACCTGCATCCATTTTTGATCCATCTGTGTACCAGATTATATCGTTGGAGCAGCATTTTTTCCAGCCATGCCCCGCCCACATCAGCACGGATGCATATGGGCGTGGTTGAGGTAGGATTTTTGGCATAACATCTGCCACCATGTCGAGCAGTGGTTCTTGTATAGCCTTTAGTATGTTGGTGTGACCTGGGTGGGGTGTATCCCGCCAGGTACCTACATTGATCTAAAGAATATTGATCTTTCAAAAATCGGAAGATCTGTCATGAACATGATTATCAGTCTCAGAATGCATATCTCCCTTGGTGCTATTGTCCAATAATTTATCTAAATGAACTCCTGAACAAGTTTGTTTGGGTTCAACTTCAACCTCATAAGGTCTGGTAGTGTCGAGTAAAATACTTTGGGTAGCAACTGGCATTGGAGGAGGATTGTCCTTCCTCAGCATGCACATTGATGGAGTCATCACCATATAGAAATCTGGCACAAGAATTTCTCGCCCCAAAACTATGGGCACTGGTAAAGAACTATCTGTTACTATGTGAAACAACACATGGATATCATAACCATCAATATTAACTGCTACTCGTTTTTGACAACTAGAAATTATTACCGCTGATCCTAGTCCATGCAAATGGACAATATTATCAAACGTTGTACCATGAAACTTGGGACTAATGGACGCACGAAGGAGGGAGCATTCTGAACCTGAGTCGAAACAGTAATTGAATACATCACCTCGGTGGGTAAAGGTGCCTTCTGAATTGGCGACGCAAAGGCTGACCTGCCTCTCTGCTGGCTGGGTCGTCAGATTTCTGCTGTCTCCAGATCCTGGACGTGATGATGATTGCTTCTTCTTGGGACAATTTGGTGCAATATGGCCTTTCTCATTGCAGGCAAAACATGTGGTGTTGTTGGATTGTTTGGGTAGCTGATTGGATGAGTTGGATCCTGAAGTTGATGATCTGCATTCAGAAGTTTTGTGTCCAGTCCGTTTGCATCGGCCACAACGAGGGATGAAGCTTTGGGTAGTTGAAGATGTTGATGGGGAATTATATCGGGTTTTCTTTGACGGACCAGAGCTACCATCATCATTGTCATTTGGCCTTTTGAAAGACAAGGCCCTCAACTCCTGAAGCAATTTTTTGCGATCGTTGATTTTTGTGGTGTAGCAGAGGCGACGCGCTCTTGGATCTGCTTGAGCAATTTGAGCAAGAACAACAGATACAGCAACTTCTTCTACGGAGGATTGGCGATAACGAGACATAAATTGGTTGATGGTTCGTGACGCAAATGTGGCGTAGTTTTCGAATTCTCGGGGTTTAGATTGGAAGCACTGAAGCATGAAACCTGCTGGAGTGAGTGAAACGTCATATTGGTGAAGGAAAAGTGATCAAAATTCGTTCCAATTTAGTTCAGGATGAACTATGGTAGTAAACCAATCAGCTGCATCTCCTTTTAGGGCTTGGCTCAAAGCTACTATCAATCTTCTGCCTTGTTGATCATCAGAGGTCAAGCAACATTCAGCTGTGTTACACCATGATTTAGGTTCGACGTGTTTATTTTTTGTGTCAAATTCGGGAAGAGTTAGCCTCATTGAATCTCTAAAAGTACTTTGGTCTTGTCCTGTTGTAAGTTTATCAGACATAGCTCTCATTATGCGAGCTTGCTCAAATAAAAAGTCTTGTACCTAGGGGGAACGAAAAGTCATGAGAGGGTCTGGTAGTGGAAGGAAGAGGGGTGGAAGAACAGGTGGCGGGCGCCTGGCGTCATTCGGGTGTTCTCGCGGAAATTCGGTACTGTAGGGACCCCGTTCGGAGGGGGGCTCGGGATCTCGAAGGGTACCTCCCCCAGAAAAGGTTTCCCCTTGCCATCCGTCTGCAGGAACGAAACCTTGGCGGGGCCACGCGACCGGCCCTCCAACTGATGGAAGAGTTTTCTCGCACATAGGTAATGGTTATTCGAAACATTTTCGTTCAGCTCAGGATTTTCACGTCGACTGTCACTGAATCCGGCACGTAGATTTTAACATCCCACTTCTGATGTTATGTCCTGGGGTTCGGGATCTGATATTTCCCCTTCTTCATACTCAGATGCCATGGGGAGACACAAGCAAAACACTCGCGATATGATTAAAAACTAATTTATTTGGATTTGGACTGTTAAAATGGGAAAACTCGATAGCACACTCCCCCTCGAAGGTACTCACAGTGGTACTTGTAACGTAAACTGATCGTAATACTTTGCGGTTATTAAATGCGACTAACAGAGCAACTACTCACACAGACTGTGGAGTGGGGCCTCAGGGTGAGCGCTCCCCTCCAGTTTTCAGTAGTTTGTTAAAGTACCTCGAGGGGATTTACGAGCGGCTAGTGGCGACACAATTGGTGTTTTCGAGTACTAGGTTCCAGAAGCTCAGACAGTAGGCAGGCTCATTTCTTTCGAGTACTACGTTTCAGAAGCTCAGACAGTAGGCAGGCTCATTTCTCCATCACATATATGTAGGAAATCATTCAGGTGATTGAATGAATAAGAAGTCAGGTTTGGTTTAGGTAGACAAAAAATAGTATATTAAGATTTGCTCGGTGACACGTTTGTTAAATAGCCCGAAGACGACTGACTGCCTTCGAATCTTGAGCCAACCCTCCTGACTTGTTAAAAAGAAAAATGGAAGGGGGTGAGCGCTGGTTGGTCAGCACCCCTCTCTCAGGTAGGTATACATCGTGGCGGTTCAGGAAACTAAAATATTATGCTTAAAGGTGTAGCTTTGATTTGAATAATTATACTGTTCCCAATACCAGCATACTTTAAGTTTTGCGGTCCCACGCAAATTATTAAAAAAAAGTCGAGAATATGTGCCTTTGATGCAATACAATTGTCGCAATAAACCATTAAGTAGTTCATATACTCCAAATACAATTTGTAATGCAGTCAATAGGTTTGCATAACAAGGAAATTGTTGGGACACAATCATGTTCACAGGAGGGAGTGTCTAGGAAGCCTATGTTTGGCCTAGCTAACAAGTCAGGTTCCCTATAAGCAGTCTCATTTCTATTTACATTTAGTTTGACTGAGGCAAAAAAAGTCAAGACATCAATAAGCACACAACATCCGCTGCAGACACATGAAACCGTGTGGATTGTTCGATTGAACATTGACCTCATGTTATCTATGGCCGGACCGTGAAAACGTTGATGGCAAGAAAAAACAACCCCCTATAAGCAAAGTGAAAATGAAACTGAATGACTTTTGTGAAACCTATAAGATTGGCTCGTAACATAACTTACAATATTCCGTTAAATGTTGAATTTTTGGTAATGATCGTCAGAAGAACGATCTTGAAAAGTTTCATTTTTTGAAAAATATATACAATATTATATACATGTGGCAAGAAAATCCGTGATTGCAAAGAAAAATGGGAGTCAGTATTGAATTTTCATGGTTGGCTTCTCTGGCATCCATTATCCTCTATTGGGAATAGAATAAGCGCTGACTCATGTTCCTGTAACACCTGCAATATTACTCAGGATTAAAATATTATATTTACAAAGTACAAAACGATGAGATAAATCAATGGCTCTTCATCAATAATAATGGTGTTAGTTTTGGAATTTTGCTTCAAAACCGAGAAATGATAGAGTGAGCATTGTATTCATCCTTTCGGATGGTGAAATATTATTTTGCAACACTTACTGAGTTAAAGTGTAAAATGAAGGTCGCACTTGTGCGAGTAGGTATGGAATGTTCCCGACAAAGGGAACCTATTAAAATGAGAATAGGAATAGTTTCACTCTAGGTCGTAAAAGATATAAGGGTGCACCCTGCTAAGGTTCCAAAACTTTATCCATCGTGTAGTAGGTTTGGAAATAATTGGTCGAGGGGCTCAGAAAAATGTCCTCGAAAACCTTCTCATGACATGAGACAGGCTATTAAATGGTGTGACACAGTAAACAAGTGGCCAGGTGTTCACGTTTCTACGTCAGATTTGTAGAATAATATTGTGGTTTTCCACATCGACAGGTAGAAAAGTCGGCACCAAAACACTGACCTTCCAGATGGTGGAATATTCCGCACTTGGGATATTTTGCACGAAGGTCTGAATTTCAGGAAGTTTTGCAAACACTTTGTTATACGATCGAGAACGAATTGATATGAACAGGGGTGATCCATTTAATGTGAATGATTCTAAATGAATGTCGTGAGTCCCTCCCGGGAACACTCCACCAATAACTTTAAGCTCTCACCAATATCCTCATGTGAAACTTACTTTCCGCTAATAAACAACTGAGTGGGGAGACAGGCAACAGAACCCAGGGAACACAACCTGGAGCCCCACTACCAACTCCCCACAGGGAGTTGGAGGGAGAGGCCTCCAGTTCCTATATAACCCTGGATCCTGGGGCTTTAGCCTCATTCGACACTTCCTTTAACTAGCTCTCTCTTCTCTCCTCTACCTTGCTCCTCCTCTCAGATGATCGGTGGATTACCGCCGCCTGAGAATTTACCTTCTACCTCTTGTCTAGATGATCGGTGGACTACCGCCGCCTAGACAAGCACCTCTCCTCACCTAGATGATCAGTGGATTACCGCCGCCTAGGTAAATTCCCTCACTAACCTCTATCTCCTCCCGAAGTCGTAGATGATCGGTGGACTACCGCCGCCTGCGACTTTTCTCCTTCACGCCACCGTGATGAACAAAATTCTAAATTCATCACAGTGGTGAACCCGACGTTCACTCAACCTTCTACCCTCTTTTACCACCTCATGTGTCGCCCCCAGTCTAGTTCAGTTCGGTGTCCCAAATTTTAAATTCAGATTCAGTCTAAACAGTCAGTGTTAAATTCGCAATTTTTGCCCCACCCTCACCGCTCAACTCCAGCTCTCAACTTTCCGCCACACGCACCTCCGCTCCCGCAAACTGCGAATTTAAAATTCAAAAATTACTCAATTTGAATTTTAGTTACAGGCCTCAACCATGGACCCGAACTCACCGACGCCGCCACTCCTCCGGCCATCCACACTGCAGCCGCCGACCGCTGCGACAACTGACACAGCCGACAACCCCTTCACCAGCCTCTCGCCACCCGGCTCATCCGCATCCGCCGCCGACGTCACGACGGCCTCGGCGTCATTCCCGCTGTCGCTTCCCCCGTTTTATTCGCACGACCCCGCTCTCTGGTTCTTCCAGGTTGACGCTGCGTTTTCTGCCGCCAACATCCGCAGCCAGCGGACCCGCTACTCCCGCATCATATCCCTGCTGCCGTACGAAATCCTCCTACAGACGTCGGACATCTCTCCCGACGCCGCAGCCGCATACGATGACCTCCGCAACCGCCTCGTCACGCTATATCAACCATCGAAGATCGCACGTGTCGCAGCGCTCTCACAACCGCAGCACCTCGGCGACCTGAAGCCCTCCCACCTCTACCGCCGTCTGCGTCATCAGCTGAAGACGTGATGACGGCCGACATCGCGCGGACCTTCTGGCTGCGAGCCCTTCCCCACCCCATGCAGATGGGGCTCGCCAGCCACCTCGACGGCCCGGATGAACCCCTCTTACGACTCGCCGATACAGTCCACGACCTCACCGCAGCCGCCGGCGTCACGGAAGTCAACGCGCCCCGCACCTCCACCCCGCGGCGGGACCGGACGCCGTCACGAGAGCGCCGCCGGCCCCCCTCCCTCCACCGGCGCCGCTCCCTCTCCACCGAGCGCCGGCCGACCCCCTCCATCGACCACCGACGCCAGCGCTCGCCCGAACGCCGCACCGCTTCCCCCCCTCAGCAACGCAGGGGAAAGTCTCCAGCCGCGGCGACCTCCTCCACCTCCATTCGCCCCACCAGGACTGCCTACCTCCCAGCGGACCCCCCCCACCGATGTTTCTATCATGTTAACTTCGGTGGGGAGGCCCGCAAATGCCAGCCCCCCTGCTCCTTCCCCTCCAAGCAGGGAAACGCGGACGCCCGCCGGTAAATCCGGCGGGCCCCCCTCCTCGCCAACACGGGGGGGACCACATCCAACCCCTCCCCGCTCGCATTCACACCACCACCACCAAGCCACGTTACCCCTCCTACGCCGCCGCCACGGCTGCCAACCTCCCGGCCGCGCCTGCCAGCGCCGCCAAAACCCTCACTCCGCCATCAACCGTTCCCCCACCTCGGAACGGCCCCTCCACGCCCGCCTCCAGGGCAGCCACCTTTCCGGCCGCCACTCACGCCGCCGCTACCGTTCCCCCACCCCGGAAAGGCCCCTCCACGCCCGCCCCCAGGGCGGCCACCCTTCCGGCCGCCACTCACGCCGCCACTACCGTTCCCCCACCCCGGAACGGCCCCTCCATGCCCGCCTCCAGGGCAGCCAACCTTCCGGCCGCCACTCACGCCGCCGCTACCGTTCCCCCACCCCGGAACGGCACCTCCCCACCCGCCACCAAGGTGACCAGCCCCCCAGCCGACGCTACCGTTCCCCCTCTCCGGAACAGCAAAGGACCACCCCGCGTCTCCTTCGCAGGGGACCGCCCACCACCGACACAGCCGCCCATCACCTCGGACGGCCCAAGCCCCTCCCATCCACCAGACCCCACCACCTCCGCCATTTTGCCGCACTCCACCCCAGCTCACCAGCGCCTCTTCCTGAAGTGCGCAAAAACAAACGTCCCGTTCCTCGTAGACACAGGGGCGGCGCTGTCTATCTTCCCGAACAACATCCTCAGGCGACAGGCGCGTTGTTACCGGCAACTTCTCTACGCCGCCAACGGTACCACCATCCCCTCGTACGGGACGTACCGCTCATCCATCCACATGAGCGGACTCGCGTACGAGTGGGAATTTACCGTGGCGGACGTGGAGAAGGCAATCCTGGGGGCCGACTTCCTCGCTTATTTCGGCCTCCAGGTTGACGTCCGTAACGCGCGCCTGATCGACCCCTCCACCCAGAAACCAATCCCCGGTTTCATCCATACGGTCGACCGCCGACCAACCGAGTTCGAAGCCCTCCTCCTCAACTACAAACCCCAGCGCCGCCCCTCAGCACATATCTCCCAAATCCAACATTTTATTGAAACCTCTGGTCCCCCGATCTCCGCCAAAGCCCGCCGCCTCCACCCGCTCCAACTGTCCCAAGCCCGGCGGCACTTTGACAAGCTCATTGCGGATGGCATTATCCGCCCCTCTAAATCCCCGTGGGCTTCACCGCTACACATTGTGCAGAAGCCCAACGGGGATATCCGCCCCTGCGGCGATTACCGCCGCCTTAACGCCAAGACCACACCAGACCTCTATAACGTCCCCCACCTCCGGGATTTCTCCTCCCACCTCCACAACACGACTATTTTTTCGACCCTCGACATCTCCAGAGCCTTCCACCACATTAATATCAACCCGCCCGACGTACCTAAAACCGCCATCATAACGCCTTTCGGCCTTTTCGAATATATCAAAATGGGTTTCGGCCTCAGAAACGCGGCCCAGACATGGCAACGATATATGGATAATATCCTGCGGGGACTACCATTTGTGTTTTGCTTCTTGGATGACATCCTGATCGCCTCCCGAAACCCACAAGAACACCTGATACACCTAAAGCAAGTTCTAGACATCTTCTCTGCCGAGGGACTCAACATCAACACTCAAAAATGCGTCCTCGCCCAACCCTCCGTCCGCTGCCTCGGCCACCAAGTCTCCTCCGACGGGATCAAGCCTCTCCCGGACAAAGTCCACGCTCTCACGGATTTCCCCCAGCCCCGCACCGTCTCAGAACCTCGCCGTTTCCTGGGTATGTTAAACTTTTATCGTAGACACATCAAACACGCTGCACAACACCAACAACCACTCATACACGCTATCCCACAACCGGCCAAAAAGAACGATACCCGCCCCATAACCTGGACCCCCGCCCTTACAACCGCCTTCCAAACTTGTAAAAAGGACCTAGTGGACGCCGCTCTATTAGCCCATCCCGACCCCCACGCTCCCCTCTCCATCACAACCGATGCGTCCGACTGGGCCATCGGGGCAGTGCTCCACCAACACACCGGCGCCACCCCCCAACCCCTCGGTTTCTTTTCAAAAACTCTGTCCCCAACCCAAAAAAATTACTCAACCTTTGACAGAGAACTCCTCGCCATCCACGAAGCCATCAAACACTTCTGTGACTTCGTGGAGGGCAGGCAGTTCTCTGTCATCACTGATCATAAACCCCTCACACATGCCCTCCTCCAAAATCGCAAATCCGCCTCCCCACGTCGCCTCCGGCAACTCGAATTTATCGGACAGTTTACGTCCGATATTCGATATTTGCCGGGGGCCGACAACTGCGTAGCAGACGCACTCTCACGCCCCACCCCCGCGCCGGTGGCGGAGCTACTGCCTTTCCCTTCCCCACAAACCCTAAAGTCACACCAACAACCCGAATCCGACCCAGCCCTCTCCAACCTCATCTCCGCCTCCAAACTCCAACAGCTGCCACCCCTTGAGCTCTGGTGTGACGTAACGGCCGACTCACCGCGCCCTTACGTCCCACCCGACCTCAGGCGGCAACTCTTCCTCCACTACCACTCCCTCCACCATCCCGGCATCCGGGCAAGCCGAGACCTCATCAAAACCCGGTACTTCTGGCCCCACATGAATACAGATATTCGTACCTGGGTTCTAGGGTGCCAGAAGTGCCAGCAATTTAAGGTCTCGGCTCACCCCCATGTACCTCCTCTATCCATCCCTGATTCCCTCCCGTGGGAACATGTTCACCTCGATCTGGTCGGACCTCTTCCCCCCTCTGAGGGGAAGAAATACTGCCTCACGATGATCGACCGTGCCACCAACTGGGTTGAGTGCATTCCCCTCACCCACATCACCGCGGACACCGTCGCAACGGCTTTCCTCAACCAATGGGTTAGCCGCTACGGTTGTCCGCGAACAATCACGGTCGATCAAGGGAGGCAGTTCGAGTCCGCCCACTTCTCAGATCTCCTCCGTTCCCTCGGGATTCAGAAAATCCGCACCACTCCTTATCACCCCCAATCCAACGGGAAAATAGAGCGGTGGCACTCGGTCCTTAAACAAGCCATCTCCACATCAGCCACATCCCCCTCATGGACCAAAACCCTCCCCTATGTATTACTCAGCCTTCGTACTTCCGCCCGTCCTTCAGACAACACAAGGTCCGCACAACACGCTTTTCGAGACCCTCTCCGTTTACCGGCCGACATTTTCCCTCCACACAACACCCCGTCCATTAACAGGGAACCGCTCCACACTTCAACACCGACAAACGACACCACTTACCCCAAACGCTTTTACACCGCCACTCACATGTACTTGAAAGAGCCCGGCATACATAAAACCTTTCAGCCCCTTTATGCCGGGCCCTTTCAAGTCATCCGCACAACACCGACCACCGCGACCCTGCTAATGGACGGGAAACCCCACACTGTCCCGTTAGCCCGCTGCAAACCCGCCCCTGTGCTCCCTCAACCTACATCAGCCATCAGTCTCCCGCCGTCCGTTTGCCATGCAACACGTCTCCCAACCTCACCTGTCACCCCCGTCGCCGTTTCCGGATTTCGATTCGGATCCGGAAATGGCGGCCATACTCCGGGACGTTTTCGTCCCGGACCCGCTATCCCCCCTACCCCCTTCGCCCGGGCCGACCTCATCGCTTCCGTACGTTCCGCTAAGGATCTCCGGATTACCTCCCCGGCCCCGGCGGTGGAAGTACCCCCAGTGGCGTATACTGCGCGAATTTCGCGCAGCACAAGCCACCGGGGTACACCCTCCCTACACCCCCATCGACCCTTTAATGGCCCCCCTTCTCCACGAATTCCGCCTCGCCCAACTCATGCCACCCCCACCGCCCCTTCCAAGCAACAAACCCCCTGTCTTCAACAAACCCCCGCCCCCCGAATTTCAGCCCCCTCTTGCTACCCCCCAATTTTCAATTTTCGACCCCCCAAATTCAAATTCTCCCCCACCAACACCCCAACCCATCAAGCCCACAACACCCCCTCCCCCCCCCAACACCGCCGGGGATATCCACGATAGTTTCCGCCGGGACGAAACGGCCCGGGCGGCGAAACGGACGGAGGGAGCGTCCCCGCATTCCCCGCGTCCCGGCGGCCAAGTCCTCCGCCCCGCTCTGAGCAATCACGGCGGGGCCTTGAGATCTCGGGACAGTGCTTGTGTACTATTTCCCCACACGCTCTGTACCAAATCTCACAGCCCCGCCGTGGCCGCCTCAGCGCAGCAGCCACCTCGCCGAGCCACCCCCACACTTCACTACATTACACCCACAGCATTTGACACACTCACTACATTACACCGCACACTCTCCACACCCAGGGAACGGCGGACTTCCACGCCCCATATTTGTACCCAACCCTGTTCCCCTCCGTAAATACTGTCCAAATTTGTAAATACCAACCTTGTAAATATTAGTCCACTATACCATTGTAAATATTCATCCATGCTATTCAACTATGCTATTCTACAACACTACTGTAAATGTTCACCTATGCTATTCAACCTTGTAAATATTAGTCCACTATACCATTGTAAATATTCATCCATGCTATTCAACTATGCTATTCAACAACACTACTGTAAACGTTCTCCTATGCTATTTAACTATACTATTCAACAATACTATTCTATTCAACTCAACTATACTATTGTAAATACCACTTACCCGTACTTCTACTACTTGTACCCCCAAACTTTGTAAATACTCCTTATCCTACTTACACTACTTGTACATTCCAATCCCTATACTACTACTTATGTTACTGCTTTTTAGGATTAAGTCAACCCCTGTCACATTTTTGCCTTCAGCACCACCGATTGTTTGCATCGGCCCTCAGCCTCTGTCACCCTGCGCCTTCAGCTCCACTTTTGTTTGCCGTCGCCCTCAGCCTCTGTCACCTTGCGCCTTCAGCTCCACTTTTGTTTGCCGTAGCCCTCAGCCTCTGTCACCTTGCGCCTTCAGCTCCTCAACCATTGGTTCGAACTGGGGGGACCTCTGTCGTGAGTCCCTCCCGGGAACACTCCACCAATAACTTTAAGCTCTCACCAATATCCTCATGTGAAACTTACTTTCCGCTAATAAACAACTGAGTGGGGAGACAGGCAACAGAACCCAGGGAACACAACCTGGAGCCCCACTACCAACTCCCCACAGGGAGTTGGAGGGAGAGGCCTCCAGTTCCTATATAACCCTGGATCCTGGGGCTTTAGCCTCATTCGACACTTCCTCTAACTAGCTCTCTCTTCTCTCCTCTACCTTGCTCCTCCTCTCAGATGATCGGTGGATTACCGCCGCCTGAGAATTTACCTTCTACCTCTTGTCTAGATGATCGGTGGACTACCGCCGCCTAGACAAGCACCTCTCCTCACCTAGATGATCGGTGGATTACCGCCGCCTAGGTAAATTCCCTCACTCACCTCTATCTCCTCCCGAAGTCGTAGATGATCGGTGGACTACCGCCGCCTGCGACTTTTCTCCTTCACGCCACCGTGATGAACAAAATTCTAAATTCATCACAATGAACATTTATGATTGACCCACCTGATATTAAATTAGATCATTGGCTGTGTGAATGGCCATTTTTGGTCAGCCAAGTTTTTGAAATCAATCGTTCGAAACAGGTTTTTGTAATAACCATCGAACAGAAAAATATGTTCGAATCAGAATATCAAGTACGTAAGTATATTTCTTTTAAAGAAAAATAGGTAGAGATTTGGTAAAGGATCAAAATATATTCTTTTGTTGACATTTTGACAGTATTAGCGACAAAGTTTAGTAGTCCCAAGCAGATGTCAATGTATAACGTGATCGTTGGGAAATCTACGTTTGAAGGAAAAAGGCCATTGGGAAGCCAAAATGTGACGGGGAAAACTCTTTGCGCATACTGATATGATAGGTCATTGGGAAACCTATTAAAATGAGAATAGGAATAGTTTCAAAGTATTTTTCAACATTGATTAAATTTGCGACAAAGTTAGTAATCCCAAGCAGATGTCAATATAAATAACGTGATCAGTGGGAAATCTACGTTTTGGAAAAGGCCATTGGGAAGCCGAAGTTTGACGGGGAAAACTCTTTGCGCATACTTTTACGGTTGAAATCAGATGTGGGAATAGATATCTGGTTGACAATAACAACGGGATCTCTCCTCAAATAATATGCTGTACGCATATAGATGCATCTTAGGTATCTGGTTGACATTACAACGGGTCCTCACCTCATTTAGGTATCTGGTTGACATTACAACGGGTCCTCACCTCGGGTTTCACATGTAGACACCACAAACGCAGCTTAAGGCAAAATGAACTAAGTTCACTCTTTTTATACGAAGCATAGTCTACAATCTACATGATTACCACCGCTAGAAACGAGACGGTAACCCTTGGATCCTCCCTCGCGCTTACGGTTGAAGGTAGGAACACTGGGCTCCATCTTCGTTTGGACACGGAGTGGCGCAATCCCGTACCAGCTTCGTACAAGATATACACCGGAGTAGCACACCATTGCCATGTCAATTGTAGAATGATCAAGACAGCAAAGGATATGAAGCGTTCATATATTAAGCCGCATATCCCCATTTTCAACAACGACAAGAATGTACAATGGAGGATTAGTGTGGTCGCAACACCAGACTTTAAGTCCGTTACACCAATCGAAAGCCAATAATATCTGATTCCGCACGCAAAGTATTTACCTATGCCGACAGCATATCATTGGAGACTCGTAAGAGGGAAAGAAATTTCAATAAGATCTTCCCTAAGCCTGCCAATGCAAAACTTGACTAATAAAAACGTTTTTCAACATTTAAATTGATAGGTATAGGAATGTGGAATATAGGAAATCGCTATTTTTGTGATTGGAAACAATTAGATTAATATTAGTCTTCAAGAGACTCATCCTCACTCTCGCTTTCTTCATCAAGAAGTTGAGGAAGTAGTGTGACGTCAGAATTAATTTTTCTTAATCTGTCGTGACTGTATTTCAATTGTTTTCCTGTGTTCATATTCTCGATTATATAACGATCGTGTGGCAGTATTTGAACTATTTTGTACAAGCCCGTGTATTTTAGAGCAGTTTTGGTTGTTGACCGTGGTTCGACTTGTCTAAGACACAAATCGTTCAATTCCATAAGTCGGATTGGAGCGCCTTTGCCTATTGAGCGTTGTAATTCATAATTACTTTGGCGATCAATTTCCTTTTTTGCTTCGGAACGAATTTGGGACATGTCCGACCGTTCTTGAGGACATACGTCCTCACTGACTGTTATCATACCTGGAATAATGGGTTTGCGACCCGTGAGAAGTTCCAGTGGGGACACGCCAGTAACACGGTTATAAGTTGAGTTTGAAACCAACTGAATTTGAGGAGCGAGTTGTCTGACTGTTGATTTTGGATTTATGCAGTGCGCAGCTGTAACTAGGTTTGTTATGGATTTCATATACCTACCTTTCTACTTGTGAATTTGAACGTGCAGCCCCTGTGGCTATCGCGTGTGTTTGTATGTTATTTTTTATACAATATTGCATAAATTGTTCAGACGTGAAGCTTGTACCTTGGTCATAAATTACTCGAATTGGCGCCGAAAAAAATTGTACCAACTCTGACATCGCATTAACTGCTGCTTTAGCGGCAAGCGTACGCGTGTGATGTAAAGTAATAAACTTAGTAAAAGCGTCAATTATCACAATATATAATAATCTGCAAGTAGGCCAGGCATTTTAGGGAAAAAAAGGGGGTTCAGAGGAAAGTTTTGCTATAGTTTTGATTTTTACACCCTTTATGTTTTTTGGGTCGCTGAACACGAATTTGAAGTTTGCTGGCAAAAATTTTGCCCGGAACTTTGTTTTTTTGGCACTTTTTGCCCAAAATTTTGCCCTTTTTTCGGTTTTTGGCCTATATTTCTGAAAGGAAGCGTTTTTCCGACATGGCTACTCTGAACAAAATTAAAGTAAACAAAATTTCCTACATTTTCTGTGCATAATGTTTTTTTGTACGACCAACTGTTTCGCCGCTAGAGTGCGCCAAAAAATCGAACTTTTTTTAGACTCTGGAAATGTCTACATTTATTCTTGCTTCTCTATATTTTTTTGGTCGCTGAACACGAATCAGAGGGTTTTGGGCCACAATTTTGCCCGTAACTTGGTAAATTTAGGTTTTTTTTTTTTCCACTCTATATCCCTGAAAGGAAGCGTTTTATAGACAAAAAATTGAAGTAAACAAAATGTCCTACATTTTTTGTTCATGACAATGTTTGTGTGCGACCAACTGTTTCACCGCTAGAGAGCTCCACTAAGCAGCCATATTTCCAGGTCTAGAGAAATTCACCATTTTGGCAGAATCACTCTTGCTGTGTAGGTACTCCTGGTCAGCGGATCAAGTCGTTAAAATGTTGGAAGGAACACTCGAGGGGCTTTTCCCTAGTTTTTCTTTGTTGTAGAGCCCTCGTGAGCCTTTGTGTACGTGCAGAGTGGCAAGGAGTTGCCCCTGTCTGAGTGGAGGAGCAAAGTGCAAGGATGAGTTCGTTCTCTCTCCGACTGTTTCAGTAGTAAACAATGGACTCCCCAATACCTACGCTTTGAAGGCACTTATTCAGTTTTACACAAACCGTGTCACAGTTCGTCTCGGTCCAGTCTACAATTGTAGTTTTACTTTCGTTTTTTACTATTAATGTGAGTTAGTGATGTCAAAGTGCTTCATTTGTGATTCTTTGCTGGAAGATGGAAGTTCGGGAGTGTCAAACGTTAAAGAAAAAGGAATCGCATCGCTCTTGAAAGCCAGTGAAAGAAGAAAGGATGGGAAGGGGGCTACTTTAAGAGGAAAAATATCTATCAGAGTGCACGATAAGTGTCGAAAAGCATACGTAGATGAGCGTATCATCCTCTCTCACATTAAGAGGCGAGAAGAATTTGTGGAGGCCCACAGACCCAGAGAAACTAGATCCGCAGTTCCTGACTTCATGTTCAGAACAAACTGCTTCATATGTGGATTGCCCATTACCGAACAGTTGTTAGTGGCAGAAGCAAAAAAACCACCCGATTTGCGAAACGTTGTGTACCAGGTACGTGATATTACTGGTGGTTTGAGAGAAAAAGTTATGAAGGACGCAAGAGATCGTGATGATGAATTTGGAAGGGCGGTGTTACGCCGAATTGAGCATGTCCCTGATTTGGTTGCATATGACGCTCAATATCACAAAAAGTGTCGAATAGAACTTATTGGAAAACGAACACCAAAAACAGATGTAGAACAGAAAAGACGGGGACCATTTGCTCAGGAAATCGATTCAGCAATGCAGCATATATACACATACCTGGAAAATAGCGATGATGAATGTCAGTTCTCAATAGAAGAACTGATAGCACAAATAAAAGGAGACTACAAGCCAGAACAAAAGACAGTGAAAGCTCGACTTGTAGAAAAATATGGAGATGACATACTGTTCACCTTTCAAAAAAATAAGAAGACTGTGGTTTGTTTCAAAAACATAGGAGGGAAGATATTGAATGATGCATTTTATCAGCAAAAGTGTAAGTCTGAAAAACAAGAGAGGCTTCGAATAGTCGAAGCAGCAGCCAAAATAATATGCGATGACATCCGATCCCAAGTTTACAATATTACAGAGTATCCTGCTCCTGACTGTTTCATGGATGATACCGAATCGGTAATTCCCGAAACACTAGAACATTTCATGAGCACTTTAATTGTTGACAGAAAAAAGGGTAGAGACAATGAGCAGTGGAAGAACAAGAGCCGCGCCATTTCTCACTGTATCATCAGTGCTGTAAGACCTAGATCCTTTTTGTCTAATTTACAAGTTGGGTTAGCAGCGTTCATCTATAAAAAGTTTGGATCCCGAAAGTTACTGGATGCAGTGCGGTTTGAAATTTCTTCCATGACTAAAACAGAATCAAAACCATCTACCGAGGGTTTTATTCAGTTCATCTACGACAATGCAGATTTCAACACTCAGACAATAGACGGGTACAACACATTCCATGTCATGGGAGGGATGTATACTGTTGGGCCAGCTTCTGCTGTTCCTCCAGATGCCACCATTGCGAGATTAACAAAGATCCCAGCTGCAGATGTCGTTGGAAGCTTCGGCCATTTGACTTTGAAACATTTTGAGGTGAAACAGGGTGGTAACGGACGATAATAAACTCGAGTAATGACATTAGTTCATTCGTTTGTCTCCATTTGTTCGATTACTTTCTCTATACCAATTTATTATTTTATTTATGTAGACATTTCCAGAGTCTAAAAAAAGTTCGATTTTTTGGCGCACTCTAGCGGCGAAACAGTTGGTTGTACAAAAAAACATTATATACAGAAAATGTAGGAAATTTTGTTTACTTCAATTTTGTACAGAGTAGCCATGTCGGAAAAACGCTTCCTTTCAGAAATATAGGCCAAAAACCGAAAAAAGGGCAAAATTTTGGGCTAAAAGTGCCAAAAAAACAAAGTTCCGGGCAAAATTTTTGCCAGCAAACTTCAAATTCGTGTTCAGCGACCCAAAAAACATAAAGGGTGTAAAAATCAAAACTATAGCAAAACTTTCCTCTGAGAATCCTAAAATGCCTGGCCTAAAGCCCAGCCGACCCACTAAGTCGACCAGTAATATCTATGTGGACGGTGTGAAATGGTATATCAGATTTTGGTATTGGGTATAGTGTAATCTGCTTTTTACCTGATTGAGTTTTGGCCATTTTACATGTGAGACAGTTTTCAATGAATTTTTTGACAAATTTATGCATATTTGGGAACCAAAATTTTTCCATTACTTTGCTCAGTGTTTTTGGAAGACCAAAATGTTAAATCGATTCGTGTATTGAATTTACTACAATCCATCGATAATTTCTAGGAACTATTGGAGCTTTATGCGTCTTTTTACTGTGTTGGAAAATTTTGAATAAAATGCCTTCTTTAATTTCAAAAGTAGGTATTGGCCAAATCTGGAGACAATTCATCATTTTCCAATTTCTCTACGGTGAATTTTAATTCTGGATCTTGTTGTTGTGCGGCCTGTAACCATTCTCCTGTAAGCTCAATTAGATTAATTTCTTTAAGAATTTCATTGACATGATGTGTTTTCTCGTGCTGTGGTAGGTAAGATTGTATGACTCTATATTTTAAAGTTTCAAAGACATCTACCTCGGTAGGTATCCCAACCGGGTACCTTGAGAAAAAGTCAACATTTTGCATGTTTCTACCTGGGCGGTATTGAATAGAAAATTCAAACATCTGCAAGTAAGCCCACCATAGGTGGACCCTAGGGTTTAGCTGTTGCTTAACATAAGAAGCCTGGAAAGACTGACAATCGGTTACAAGTGTAAATTCATGGTACAAGAGGAAACATTCCCAATTTTTAAGTGCTTTTACGGCGGCAAGTGTCTCGAGTTCATACGAGTGATACTGCGCCTCCGCAGGGGTAGTTTTTCTACTAAAATACCCTACTACTCTTCTATGCTTACCTATGATGTTAAACATAATTGATCCATATCCAATTTGAGATGCGTCTGTCCAAATTTCGATGGGAAATTTTGGATCAAAAATTTTGAGTACTTGATCCCCAGTGAAAATGGTTATTAATTCTTGTCTAATTATCTCATGTTCGGGTTTCCATTCGAATTTTTGTTTTTCACTTGTAAGTTCATACAAAGGAGCACATTTAATAGCAAAATCCCTTACAAATGACCTAAAATATGAACAAAGTCCCAAGAATGACCTAAGGGCTGTTCTATTTTGTGGGGATGGCAAATCAGTCAATGCCTTAATCCTATTATTGTGTGGACGGATTTCCCCATTTTTGACTTCATATCCCAAATAGATTACTGAAGTTTTAAGGAAAGAACACTTATCCGGGTTTAATGAGAAACCTGCGTCTGAGAGTACTTTGAGTATAGTTTTTAATCTGTGTAATGATTCTTCCTTAGATGTAGCGATAATAAGTAAATCATCAAGGTATGTATGCTAGACAATAAGTATTTGCTAGGTCTCCTAGGGCATCTGAGATAGCACGCTGGTAAGTACATGGAGCATTCCTGACACCAAACGGCATCCTACAATATTGGTAATGTCCGTCGGGAGTTGAAAACGCCAAGATTTTACGTGTATCTTCATTCACATTTATTGCATAAAATCCAGATGCGCAAACCAAACTACTATACCAAGATTGTCCTGCTAATCGGGATATTTGATCCTTGATTAACGGGATCGGGAATCGCTGAGGGACTGTGTTGCTATTGACCTGCCTGAAATCGGTACACATCCTTAATTTTCCATTTTTCTTTGGAACAAGAAGGACAGGTGAACTATAAGGACTATCCGACTTTTCTATTATACCTGCTTGCAACAATTCCGTACAATAATTTCGTACCTACTGATTCTCTATCTCGAGGATGAAGAGGGTACGGACGCCTATAAAAAGTTTTCTTAGGGTCTATTAGATCAATTTTGAACTCTGCGTTCTTAACGTAACGTCTAGGCAATCCTCTCGTAAAATCATTCTTAAAACTAATTAAAATAGATCGTAGCTCATCTATATCTTCTGGGGAAGTCAAGTCCGTATCGAGCTGCTCACTTTCAGGGTGAAACATTGCCGAATAAATCTCCTGTGGTAGTACCTTGAATAATCCGTGATTTTACCATCGGACCTTCAAATGCAGTGTATGATTCAACCATACGGTCGATTTCGCGTATTTTACAAGGGACCGGCCATGGAGAACTAACGTTTTCCATTTGGTCGCTACCATCAACTGAATCTTTAACGGTAGTAATTATTTTATCAATTTTAAGATCAGGTTTTCGCTGTAAATATTTGGATTTTTCGTCCTTAGAACTATGCTTATTAATTCTAGATATTTCGTATCTATCACTAAGGACGTTAATTGACACATCAGCCGATAAGATATCTAGACCAAGTAATATCTCATGTTGAATAATTCCTTTAGGTACTATAGAAAATGTGACAGGTATGTCTACGTCATTTATAGTAACCATTGTCGATATCTGGTTATCTATTTCTATTCTATTTCCTCCTATTCCTGTGAGTGAAATTGGATTAGAATATTTTAAACCAGAAAAACAAGATAATAAATTCTCGTGCAGAAGTGAAACCTCACTTCCACTATCAAATAAAAATGGATAATTTTTACCTTGGTGGCTGAGTTCTCCTTTTGGGTTAGCCTGGCAGATTGATACCTTCTTATCTGGCCTTTTGAAGTTTTCAGGCCTTTTGACTCCACTGTTCGGATTTTCCCAGCAACGGGCCCAATTGTGTGATTTGGACTTGCACCTGTTGCACCAAAATTTTTGACGAACTTGCTGGTTATTATTACGCTGGTTTACTGAAGTCGAAGCTTGGGATGATCCCTGGGGGCCTATTCACTAAGCCAAAGAGACATCTCTTTCAGGTCCGACTCTCTCTTTGGGCCAAATAGATTTTTATAGTATCCATGACAGGGTTATTCAGTAACTTTTCAAAGAGAGAGTTGGCGGCCATCATGGCATTCTCGATCTCTTTCAGAGAGACACCTAATTAGGTGTCTTCCCTCGAAAGAGAGAGTCTATTTCTCGTTTGTTTCACAGTGATCGTGTAATATCCTCCTTCATCCGCAACCACATCGGTACTTTTGATCGTGTATTCTTTCATTTCATAAAGGTAAGTCAATTTTAATTAAAAATATATACATAATCATTGATTCATGAGTAAAAACGTCCAAGTACGGGTTGAGGTAGGTACCTACATACCTACCTAAGAGTGGCCGTTCATTAGGTGTAGATATAATCAAGCATTAAGCCCCCTAATTCGAATTTTTCTGTTGATAATTGAGACTTTTTTTTTCAATTTCATTTAAACTTTTATCCGATTCATGAGTAAAAACATCCAAGTATGGATTGAGGTAGGTAGGTACCCATTGAATAGGTATTACTAATTCGTTCATTATTAAGGAATTGAGCTCCCGGGGGCACAAACATCTCGCACTTCATGGATACTATGGCATTTTCGTGTATTAGGATCCATATCTCTTTCTCAAAGTCTCTGGAGCTATTCAGTAAAATAGAAGAACCGGGGAGACATTGGAAGAGACTGTCTCCCAGGGGAGACTATCTCTCGCGGGATATTTTCAAAATTGATAATCTCTTTCCACTGCCCGATATTATCTCTATATCTCTATATATATTATAAAAACGAATCTCTGTGTGTGTGTCTGTCTGTCTTCCCACGGCCTAACGGCTCGACGGATATCGACCAAATTTGACACGAATATCCAGTAGGCTCCCAAGTTGTGCAACGTCGCATTTTTAATTCCCTGACCATAGCGGAACTATGGTCGACCATGGTCAACTTCGTTAATTGAAATGGTAACCCCTATTTTTTATCGCGTATTCGTAATCTACGTGAAATTCTATCTACGATCGACCCTTCGGACTACCCCCGCGATCGACCATAGCGCATCCATGGGCCCCTCCATGGTCGAATCCCGAATTGCTCAACGGATATCGACCAAATTTGGCACCAATATCCGGTAGCCTCCCAAGTTGAACGTAGGCGCATTTTTAATTCCCTCACCATAGCGGAACTATGGTCGACCATGGTCAACTTCGTTAATTGAAATGGTAACCCCTATTTTTTATCGCGTATTCGTAATCTACGTGAAATTCTATCTACGATCGACCCTTCGGACTACCCCCGCGGTCGACCATAGCGCATCCATGGGCCCCTCCATGGTCGAATCCCGAATTGCTCAATGGATATCGACCAAATTTGGCACGAATATCCAGTAGGCTCCCAAGTTGTGCAACGTCGCATTTTTAATTCCCTCACCATAGCGGAACTATGGTCGACCATGGTCAACTTCGTTAATTGAAATGGTAACCCCTATTTTTTATCGCGTATTCGTAATCTACGTGAAATTCTATCTACGATCGACCCTTCGGACTACCCCCGCGATCGACCATAGCGCATCCATGGGCCCCTCCATGGTCGAATCCCGAATTGCTCAACGGATATCGACCAAATTTGGCACCAATATCCGGTAGCCTCCCAAGTTGAACGTAGGCGCATTTTTAATTCCCTCACCATAGCGGAACTATGGTCGACCATGGTCAACTTCGTTAATTGAAATGGTAATCCCTATTTTTTATCGCGTATTCGTAATCTACGTGAAATTCTATCTACGATCGACCCTTCGGACTACCCCCGCGGTCGACCATAGCGCATCTATGGGCCCCTCCATGGTCGAATCCCGAATTGCTCAACGGATATCGACCAAATTTGGCACCAATATCCGGTAGCCTCCCAAGTTGAACGTAGGCGCATTTTTAATTCCCTGACCATAGCGGTAATATGGTCGACCACGGTCAACTCCTGAATGGCTCGACGGATATCGACCAAATTTGGCACGAATATCCAGTAGGCTCCCAAGTGGTGCAACGTCGGAATTAAGTACGATACTGCGTACAGCGAATCTCGGATAGCGAGCGAAGCGAGCGGTCATGCTAGTTATTATTATTTTTCAAGAAATTTTGTTGTCCATCTGACTGATTTCTGTAATATTTTTTTCCAGCTTTGATAGCACTCAACTGCTTGATCAGGCTTTGTTCTGTTATCTCCTCTTGCTGATAGGCCCAAGTATAAACATCGGTGTCGTACCTAGCTGCAAGGGCTGTGACCATTAGTAGTGCTGCCTCGTCCGATGTTTTTCCGCGTAAAGCAGTTTTCACTTTTTGCAATTGTTCGGTAACAAGGTCTATCACATTTCCGTCTTTTACTGCTGAAATTAGTGCTTTGTGTATTATTGCAGCCGGAGTATGAGAATGGCAAAATTTCGCGTCAAAACACGTAGAAAACGTCTGCCAGTTCAAGTCATTAGATATTATGTCTCCGAACCAATTGTGGGCAGTATCCTTCATGGAAGTGGTTAATGCAGTAATTAAATCTGCAGTAGTGTACACCTTATCGCGCTGAACAATGTTAGCTATTTTCAGCCAAGATGGGGCATCTGATTTTGTCGGATAAAATTCCGAGAAGGTCAATTTTGAAGGCTGGAAAATAGGTATTGGTTGGGGTGGTACCTGATTTTGTTCCACCAAATTCCCAACGATCCTCAACAACTGGTCCATTTTATCGGGTGGAGCTGCTGGGGGCGACGTAGTTGCCTCCGACTCGTTCCCAGGATGATCGTCGGCAGGGGGAGCTACCTCTTCGACGTGCCATCGGTTACCCCGATGCGCCATACCGAAGAATGACTTCGCGTTACCCGTATTGACGGTAAACAAAAGAACAACCGCGAAAACTTTGTAACTTCCGAAAAATCTCAAACAATCAAATAACAATAGCAAAGATTTAACGATCGATTTTGAATGAAAAATAATGAGCGAAAAGAAAAACAATCTCAAACAAGCAAACTAATGTGGACAATGAATTCCAATCCCACTTCTGATGTAGGAAATCATTCAGGTGATTGAATGAATAAGAAGTCAGGTTTGGTTTAGGTAGACAAAAAAATAGTATATTAAGATTTGCTCGGTGACACGTTTGTTAAATAGCCCGAAGACGACTGACTGCCTTCGAATCTTGAGCCAACCCATCTGACTTGTTAAAAAGAAAAATGGAAGGGGTTGAGCGCTGGTTGGTCAGCACCCCTCTCTCAGGTAGGTATACATCGTGGAGGTTCAGGAAACTAAAATATTATGCTTAAAGGTGTAGCTTTGGTTTGAATAATTATACTGTTCCCGATATATAGTTGACAATTATAATAAATTAAATAAATCAATCAAATAAATAATACATGACAACGTCCTCGCGGGGGTACTGCCCATCGAGCTCGAGGGGGCCCGTCGGTATGCGGCCTATAGGGTCAAAAAGGGCCACCCCTTCCGGATTTTGGGGCGCAGCTTTTTGCCGGATCGCCCCCGCGCGCAGTCCCGCCAAGAGGTCGAGGAGTTGGTCGTCGGCCAGTGGCAGGCGGACTGGACCGCTGGGTTGACGGGGAGACATATGTATAGGTTCTTCCCGTCGATCCGCCAGTGGCTGGGGTCCCCCTGGGTTGTTCCTGAGCACAGGACGACCCAGTTCCTTACAGGGCACGGGGACTTCCCGGCACGCCTGCACCGCCTGTCACTGACCGAGAGGCCGGACTGTGTGTGGTGGGGGGATCCGGAGGGCTCGGCTGAGCACGTTCTGCGGCACTGCCCCGAGTTCCGGGAGGACACGGTGGCACTCGTGGCCGTGGCTTACCCCGGTGGCGTGCAGGAGGACTGGACGCGGTATATGTCCAGCCCCGTCCACTGCGGCGCAATGGTCCGCTTTGCGGCTGCAGTGTTGCCAAGACCTGCAACCCAACCGCGGCAGACAGCAGGCGCCCCGGGCGGCGACAGATGGTCGAGCGATAGCTCCCAATAGTCGCCACCTGCTAGCCCAGATCCCTGAGTGACGGAGAGCAGGTGGCTCCCGTCAGGAGATGAGACGGGGTCTTCTGTCCCCGCCCGGGGTCGGCCCGTTCCCTGGGTCGTGTTCGCTGGGAGGTGGAGCCAGGCACGGGTTCGTCATCCCGCCTGGTGGAGTTCCCCCTCTTGGGAGGGGGGCCCGATAAGAGCCCAGGCGGGCTAAATCGGTCTCCAACATACTAAACTGTCCCTATCTACCCCCCTCGATGTACTCGCACTACAGGGGGCTTCCTACTAAGACGAGTACACGCTCCGTGGCATCTCTGCCTGGAGCTGGACTCGCCCCTGTATTCTCAGGGGCGAGGTGGCGTGCCACAAATTGGAGGTGAGCACCGGCCAGCCACCCCATTGTCTCTCTCCAACCGTCCTGTCTTCACCCTCTATGGAGGTGGGGCCAACGGGGAGGTGGACCTCGATACCCTCTGCTGAGGTGGATCCACCTAGGAGACCTGCTGTGCTCTGATCGTGTTAGCATTGTATCTAGGCCGGTGGCCCATGACAATGCGTTTCCAGGCTCTGTGTGTGGCAGACACTTTCCAGGCTCTGTGTGTGGCAGACACTTTCAACGGCAGACTTTTGGCATATTCTATGCCATGCACAGCAGGTCCCCCTTTTGTTCTGCCCCCTCCGGCGTTGGTCATGCTCAGGCATGTCCGGGATGGACCACGTGGAGGTGCCGGGTTTTGCAGGGATGTTAGGGGCAGAGGGGTAGATTGCGTTTCGCAATCTTTTACGAAGCTCGGCCTCAGTACTCCCCGCCTCTTCTTATGGCATGCGGTTCTTCCATCATTGGCAGGCATTCATGTTACAGTTTCGCTCGGCCTCGTTACTCGCCGCCTCTTCTTATAACTTGCGGCTCTTCAGTCATCGGCAGGCTCTCATGGTCAGTGGCAGATTGTCACACGGGGTGACGGGCGAGTACTCCTATAAATATTCCTCCCCGTCCTTATTCTAAACTAGCCTAATTTATCACAGAAAGGTTGAACGCGGTTATCACAGTCGGGTTGCATATAGTACTACACAGTCACTCATTAATAAATTACATTCTCGCACATAAAAACTCATACTCACTGTCACATTCACACATTAGACCGAGGGATGAGAGGAATCCCACCGGTCCCGAGCCCACCCTACCTTAATGGCCATCCTGGCACCGGCTGTTTAGGGCTTTCTAAGGCCAGGTGGCCGAACAGCCCTAGGTAAATTAACAAAAGGGAAATAAACAAAAGCAGAACATAAAAAAAGAATTGATAAAGGCAAAAATTGTAAAGACCAACCGGTTTGCTGCCCCCCCAAGACCGGCAGGCCCCCCTCACCACTCATCCATTCCACACATACCATTTAAAACTGCCTAATCCTATTTAATCTATCACAGTCAGTTTCACTAATCTATTATCACATGGTAACTAATCTAACGTGGCGAGTACTTTTATAAATATTCCTCCCACCGCTAATCCTAACCTATTCTAAGCTAATCTTAAGTTAAAAAGACCCCAGTACTCAAGTCGGGGCAGAGACTATCTCTGCGCCCTCTCCTCGAAGTCTGTGCCACTGATCACAAAATGTAACAAATTTTCGGTGCTGGTCGCGGGATGTTAATAGCTGGCTCAGGTCATCATGATACATAGGGGCACCACACATTTCCGTTCTTTGCTGGCTGTAGAGGGGACATGCTCTGATGACATGTTCTGCTGTCTCGCTTGGCTCACCGCACGGGCATCCAGGGGACTCACGTCTCCTGAAGCTGTGCAGCTTGCCGCTGAAATTGCCATGCCCAGTCAGAAGCTGAGTGGAAATGTAGGACGGCTCAATCCACTGGGATGCTAGTCTGGTGCTGATATCAGGTATGTAGGCATGCGTGAGTCGGCCGTTGGTGCCTCCGTCCCACCGCTCCTGCCACTTGGTCAGTGCCCATCTTGCTATGGCCTCACGCTTGTCCTTGGTCGTTCGCAGCTGCCCCAGTTGCTCGGCAATTTCCACATTTATCGGGACACATACCCTGGAGGGCCATCTCACTGATGCCTCCGCAACGCGCGCATCCAGAAGGATGTCGAGTGGCAGGCACCCCGCTATCACTTGAATCGCCAGGGTTGGGGCTGTCCTGTAGGCCCTGGTTACAGCCAGCAGTACTGCTCTCTGGAGCTGGAGGATCCTTCGTCTGATGTGCTGAGTCGGGCTGCTCCACCACGTGGGCGCGGCGTACACCACCGCAGGCAGGAACACTGTCCTGTAGTAGTGCAGCCGACGCCCATAGGCCGCTCCCCAACCCGATCCAGCCATCCCTCGTATGCCACTCGCAAGCTGCTGCACCTTGGCCACGAGGGTCTCTACGTGGTGTCTCCCATCAAAATGCTTGTCAAGGGTGATGCCCAGATATCTCACCGTCGCCGCAGCCTCGATCGTAGTGTCCCCCACTTTGAACCTGGTAGGGTGCCTGGCGTCCCCCCCACCCTTGACCACCAGCGCACACGTCTTGTGCTCGGCTAGCTGCAGTCTCGCACGGCTGCACCAATCCCTGGCCAACCGACTGCAGCGCTCCATGCCCCGCTTCAGCTCATCCCGAGTGTGGGCCTCTACCAGCACCGCCAGGTCATCGACATAGGCGATGGCGAACACTCCACTTGCTTGCAGCTGTTGTAACAGTTCGGAGAAGACCAGGTTCCACATGGCCGCACCCAGGACAGAGCCCTGGGGACAACCACGCGTCACGGCCCTCTCCACCACCCCCTCACTAGTGTGCATTACGGCATGTCTATTGGCAAAATAGTCCTGCAGGAGCTTGTAAATGTTTCTGGGGATATTGATGTCCTTCAGCCCCTTAAGGACCAATGGGCACCACACTGCGTTGAACGCTCCCGCCACGTCGTAGAATATGCATGCCACATGCCGATACCCTGACTGCCGTGCCCGACTCAACAAACTGCTGATTGCGCTCTCGGTGCTCCTCCCTTTCGTGCAGCCATACTGGTGCTCATGCGCGCCGCCCGCGAGCATGGGCTCAATGGAATTAAGAATGAGTCTCTCCAAGATCTTGCTCTGGCACGGCAGCAAGCTGAGGGGGCGGTAGCTGCTGCACTTTGACCAGTCCTGGTCTCCGGTCTTTGTAAGTGCTTTTATGTTAGCCACCTTCCACATTGCGGGGAATCTGCCCTCCTGCAGCGCGAGGTTGCAGAGATCGAGTAACGCCTCCCGATACTGGACAGGCGCCTCCTTGATCATCGCCATGTCGATGCCATCGATGCCTGGCGCCTTCGTCCTCCCAAAGGCAGAAATCGCCGCGTCCAACTCCCCCATGGACCACCCGGGGATGTCCTCAGTTTGGGGTGGCACCCGCACAAACTCCCTCATTGCCCTGTCCGCGTTGCCATCCTCCTGCAGCAGGTCCGCGGGAAAGACCTCCGCAAGGAACATAGTGCAGGCATCATGCAGGCTGATGGCCCTCCGCCCCTCAACCACCAACGCCGCGAACGCCACCTCCGGCCCAACCTTATCTCGGAGGATACGGTACGCCACACCCCATCGGTCCGTGTTCAAGCTCGACACCACAAACGCCCGCCAGCTATTCCTCTTTGCCGTTCTTATCATGTCCTTGAGCTTCCTCTTCTCCGCTCTGAAGACCGCTCGCAACCGCTCACGCCCAGACCCAGGTCGCTGCCGCTGGGAGGCCCTGCGGGAACGTCTCGTCACCGCCCGCTGTCTGCCAATCTCCTCCGTCCACCACGGGAGTCTCCCGCCCACTCCTCTTTTCATCTTCCTGGGCAGGGTCATCTCGGCCGCCATCAGAACCGCGTGTGTAAGCGCCACCGCATTCTCATCCACCCGCTCTTCTAGGGGGTCCGGGCCCAGGGAGTAGTCCACCACTGTAGATGCGAGCTCGGCCCTATATTCTCTCCAACCTGCAGTCCTGGTGCTGTACCTGACGAAGGCGGTGTCCTCCACACCCCCCTGCACCGCCCCCCTTGACACAGATACCGTGATCACTGCCTGATCACTGGTTGTGCCGTAGCTGAGTGACCAGCCACTGACACATGCAAGCATATGGGGGGCGGCAAGGGTGAGATCAATGTTAGACTCTCCACGCGCCCCACTGAAGGTCGGGCCGGCACTGGCATCATTGAGGGTCGTGAGTTGCTCCGCCACCGTCCAGAGCAGCACCTCGCGCCCACGTGCGTCGCTGGCAGCTGAACCCCATGTCCGGTTCTTCGCGTTGAAATCACCCAGGATGAGAACCCTGTCACTCCCAGGATGACGGAGGACCCGCTCTAGCTGTTCCAAGTAGGGGGCGCAGTCACCTCTAGGCGGAATATATACACTAACCACGATGAAGGGCGCACCATGTCCACTAATTCGGGCAGCAGCCATGTGCGGAGTGCAGTATTGCATGAGGGGCATCACCTCCAATCGGCTGTCCAGCACCGCCACCACAGCCAATGGGATCCCCTCCTGCTCTCCGCAATGGATGAGCCTGGTGGTGAGTCCCATGCCAACCACCTTCCCGCCCCTGAACGACGGCTCCTGGAGCGCGGCGATACTCCACCTCCCCTCCACCGCCATCTGCCTCATTTGATCCGCCACTGACTGCTGCCGGTTCATGTTGTGCTGGGCCACCACTATACTCTGTGGCGTCATTGGCCATAGTCAGTGGCCCGCACGTGCTGCTGGATTGCCCTTTTCAGGGCCGGGCTCACTGCGCTTCCCGCGTCATGGCCAGACTCCATCTTGGCTGCTCTACAATTGATGCAGCACGGACTCTTTGACCTGTTAGGGCACTGTTTATACGTGTGCTCAATGCCCGCACACCATCCACAGATTTGGCTACCTAGGAGACCTGACCCTAAACAAAGGGACGCTGCTGCCTGGGCGGGACAGCCCCATGTTTATGGGGTTCGGGTGGGGGTTTGGCACCCTCCATCCCTCACGGTCCCAGGGGCCCCGGCGATGGCAAGCACCCGTGTGTGGTACCCAGGAGTCGGAGACCTGGGCCCATGAAAGCTGGTGTCTGGTCTGGCAGGGTGGTGGGAGTTGTGTATCGTGCCTATTCGTCCTGGTGCCGCTGACATCTAGCCAGTAGCGGGGTAGACCTCAGGCGGTTGAGGGTTAGCAATATGGTACCTCTTCCGGCTGACGTGGCCGGGCTGACCTCAGGTGAGTTCACCGGGGCCGGCAGGGGCAACTTCCCTGCCACGGGGGCACGCCCCTCAGCCATGGTACCCACATGGGTATGGGAGCAAACCATATAACAATTGAAATGAACCCCCCCCCCCCCCGCCCTGGCACCAGGTGGAGTGTGGGCTGGATGCGGTGTCCGCCCTGATAGGGGAGGAGGATGCGGTGACCCGCCAGGTAGATGCCTCGGCTAAGGAGGTGTCAGCCTTCATGGCATTTTTATCCTCCATGAAATATGGGGCGGAGATCCTCGGAAGGGCGACGAGGATGGTAGAACTGTCGGATGTTGCATTCCGAGGGATGCTGGAGAGCCGCAAGCCCATGGCCGACGTTTTGGCTAGGCTCCAGGGCTCAATTGAGGGCATCCGCCAGGAGATGGCGTCGACGCAGTCAAAAATTGCAGCCCTCGAGTCAATGGTCGCCGCCATGGAGGTGGGGGTGGTGGCACCTCCCGATCCCGGTGTGCGGGAGATAGGTGAGGAGGTCCAGGCGGTTGTGAGGCGGGAACTGGTGGGCCTTAGGTCAGGCCTCGACTCCGCCCTGGAGGCCAACGAGGAGGACTTTACCGGAATCCTCCAGGCCATTAAGAAATGACAGACCACCGTGGAGGAGCGCCTCAATGCCCACTGCCTGAGCCCTATCCGCAGAGAGGTGGAAGGGATTGGTTGGGATTTGGGCCGGAGGATCGACCGCCTGTCCTCCGACTGGAATGGGGCGGTGGTGGAGGACCAGGAGAGGCGTTGGGCGGCCGTTGAGGCCCGCATGGGCAAGTTGGAGGAGATTATCTCCTCCGCCCTGCCGGTCCATCGTGAGCCGACCCCGCCCGGTCTCACTCTGGCGGACTTCCCACCCCTGCCGGAGCTGCTGCCCCCAGCTAGGAGGCCTGCCTTGCCCCCCGTAAGTGTTGTGCGGGTGAGGGATGAGTCTGTTCATCCCGGGGATGGCTCGTCCCTATCCTCGGAGGGATCTGAGGGGGGATGGAGGTGAAGGAGGGGCAGACGGACGAAGGCTGGTGCTGCCTCCGCCCCCACGCCGCCCGGTAGCCAGCAACTCCAGGGGGGGACCCTCCGCTGAGGCCGGCTCAACCCCTATCTGCGGCCCAGGTGCTGGCCAAGGCCCGTAGGGTGAGGCGGCCTGGGCCGAAGCGGGGTGTGGACGTGGTCTTCACCGTCCCGGAGGGGATGGACGATCCAATCGGGACGAATGGGAAGATCTTGGACCCGCTCCACGGGACGGTGAGGATCAACAGCCTCAGGCTGATCCTCCACTGGAAGCGTTTTGATGCGACGCGATGAGAGGCGCGATGACAAGCGGCGAGGCAGGCGCTACGAGGCGACGGAGGGTCCTCCATTAGGAGGCGACTATTCGCGCGCAGTCTGCTCTCCTGCCATGGACGCGTCCGATATTTTTTTTCTGGAGAGCAGTTATTTAAATTTTCGACGGTTGGTGCAGAGTCGTCGCTATTGGGTTCATCCAATACTGCAAAAACGGAGGACCCTCGGCGAGTACCACCATCTCCACCAGGATTTGAAGAGGCAGCCCGAAAAGTTTCGAGATTATTACAGGATGAGCCCCGAAACATTTGCCTACATTTTGAGGGCCATAGAGTCCTCTATAATTAAATATTCAAATTTCCGCGAGACTATTTCACCAGAAGAACGTCTCAGTGTGACTTTGAGGTAAGTGGAAGTGTAACTCTTTTTAAAATTGAACAAAATTAAATTTATTACTGAAAAACACAGAAAACAACAAAATGAAATATATTAAGTAATCAAAAACACTGAAAAGTGTTAAATTTGTGGTCGAAGAAAAATTGAAAAAAATTAAATTTATTATTGAAAAAAAATGAAAACTTTTTAATTTGTGGTCGAAAAAAAATTGGTGTAAAATCTTCGCAGTTCTTCAGATGATAGATTGCCCTGAGAATCGTTCTCAGGGTTATCATCGCAGAGCGGGGCTGAATCATCTGAAGCTGTCTCTACCGTCCATGATGATGTGGTTGCAGAGGAAACTGAAAGTGGTGATGCTGGGGTGCTCGTCGGAGTGAGTTGGGCATCAAGGAGAACTTGCTGGAGTTTGTGTCGCACTACTAGTTTTTGGTCAGCAGGAACCATTTTCAAATAGGGATGAAGGCTTATCAAAAACTGATAATCGCTATCCTGAGTGTATGTGCTTTTATCAGTGAACGCTTTCAATTTTTCTCTTTCAATTTGTAAAATTTCCTCTTCACATGATGAACGTCCACGAAATCTTTTCTGCTTGGGCACAGGAGTTGTCGGTGGTGGCATGGAGGATGTTTGTGAGGAAGTAGAAGTGGATGGCCTCGGTCCAACAGAACTTGAGGACGTAGTGGGATTACATGTGGGTACCCTGGGTCTAGTGGATGGAGTGGGAGGTGGGGATGTGCTTTGGTCAGAGTCGTCGTCAAGTAATTCACTTTGGGTGTCCTCATTTGGAGGGGTTTCCAAGTTCCCTTTAAGACATCTGGGTTCCATAACATCACGAAGGAACATCATGTTGTTGAAGAATGGCCACGTGGAGATGAACTCATCTGGTGCTTCTTGCCCTGACTTCAAAAATTTATTAAATTCTCTTCGGAATGTGTCACGGGTATTTTTCCATCGTTTCTTCACTTCAGCAACTGAAATGAGAGAACAAAACTTTCAATATTCGTTTCAAACTGTTTCAACAGAAATGGAAGAAAACACTTAGGCGTACCTATTACCTAATATTATGTAACATAATGAAGTTCCTTCCTGTTCAAGTTGACCTTACACAATAATTCAGCAAAACGTTTGTATTGTTTTAGGTATTTGGCCACAGGAAGCTCATTCAAGACTTTGGGTTATTCATTCAGAATGTCCGACACAACTGTTGGCAGAATCGTTCATCAAGTATGCACAGCGATTTGGCAGGAACTCTGCAGTGTACATATGCCGTACCCCACTGCCGAAGCCATACTATCAATTTCGGAACAGTTTTGGGATGATTGGGGATTTCCTAACTGCGTTGGATGCATTGATGGAAAACATGTGCGCATTCGTAATCCTCCACATGCTGGCAGCATGTATCGAAACTACAAGCAATTTTTCTCAATCGTTCTTCAAGGCGTGGCCGGGCCTGACTACAAGTTTCTAGCAATCGACGTTGGAGCATACGGAAAGGAGAGTGATGGGGGAATATTCTCCCATTCCGAGCTTTCTCAAATGCTTGAAAATGGGGCTCTAGATGTGCGACGGCTCGCTGAATTACCTGGAACCAACATTAAAGTTCCCCACGTCCTTCTGGGAGATGAAGCCTATCCCCTCAAAACCTATTTGATGAGGCCATTTCCGGCAGCTCAGCTTGGTCCATCTCAGTCAATATTCAACAAACGCCTCTCAAGAGCAAGGCAAGTGGTTGAATGTGCCTTTGGAATAATGAGTGCTAAATGGCGAGTCATACCAAAAGGTATTGAAGTACAGCCAGACTTCGCAGATGTTGTCGTGCAATGTGTGTGTTTATTACACAACATAGTAATCGACAGAGAAGGATATCAGCAGTCAGCACATGTACTTGATACAGATCAACAACAACGTCAAACCAACAGATTTTACACTGTTGGGGAAAATCGGAGCGTGAATGCAGCATTCAACCTCAGAGAGAAATTTGTGTCATATTTTTCCCTGGCCGAGCCTACACCTTAATAATGCATTTCTGAATGAATTTTATTCTAGAGTCATCAAGCCAGGAACTTACATTCAATAATTCGTTTCATTTCACTTCTTAAATTAGTGTGACTTGCTTATCAAAATAAAATATTTATCGAATTGCAATTATATCATGATTTTCTCCAACCTTTTTTCTATTTCAAAGAGCTTACATTATTTATATTAGGTTAAATGCAGTCAATCAAAAGGGTAACTAACCTTCTTCATTCATATGTTGAGCTACTTGAGCCCAAAGTTTCCTCTGAACGTCCCGATGGTGGTACCTTGCGTCTCTCATGTCCCACAATGGCTTACGGTCTCTAACAGCCTCAATTAAGCTTTCCACATCCATTTTATTACAAGGAAACTACTTTTATTACAAGGAAACAAAAAAGGAGTCGATACACAAAAGTGAAAACTGCAAGCACGACAATTTGAACTGTGAAACACAGGAGAACGAAGAGCGGGGAAGGCAAACTGCGCAGAAAAGGGTTGGAGGGGATGGGAGAGCGGGGGGCTCGTCGCGCGTAAACAAGCGACAGATCCCATCGAAATGGGATCCGTCGCCCGTCGCTTCGTTTCGCGCGAAACTGACGCTTCAAATCGCGAGCAGTGGAGGACCCCCAATTCACTTCTTCACGATGGGATCTGTCGCTCGAAACGGACGTAATCGCGTCGTCGCTTCATCGCGTCAAAACGCTTCCAGTGGAGGACCAGGCTCATGAGGCTGGGGAAGGGCGTGGTCGTGGAGGCTGCTACATAGGAGGACAGAGTCCCTCCGTGATAATCCGCGGCTATCGCAGGCGGGCTTTGTAGTCACGGCAGCGCCTAACCTTAGGTGGCTCCGTGTCCACCATACGGGGTTGGGGAAGGAGGTCCCTGCGGAGGGGCTGGTGGCGGCCATATTCTCCCGCAACCAGGAGCTGCTCCGCAACTACAAGCAGGAGGACCTCCATCCCGTCAGGAAAATGGGCCCTCGGGACATCCCGACGGTGACCCACGTGGTGGTGATGGCGCGGGCCTTGAGAGAGAGGTTGGTCGCGGCAAGGCGGATGTCGGACTCCGCCTTGTCGACGTGACCGATCACCTCGACCCAATGCAGTGCTGGCGCTGCTATGAGTATGGCCTCACAAAGGCCCTGTGCGCCAATGAGGAGGACGTCTGCCTCGTCTGTGGCAAGCTGGGCCATGTCAGGGCCACGTGCCCCACTTCCACACACCTCTGTTGCATTCCTTGCAGTAGGACAGGGCTGTCCACAGGGCACGGGTCTCGAGACCCCTCCTGCCCTCAGCGTCAGAGAGCGAAGATTAGGGCGGCGTCTAGGACCGTTTATGAGGTCCCCCTGCGGCCGGCCGTCTCACTCTCTGCACCACTGCCAGAACCCCTGCCCGGCGGCTCAGAATGTGCTCTGGAGGTCTCCCCCTCGGCCACCCCTGGTGGTGGGCCGACTGGCCGGGATGAGGCCTCGCCCCGGGCGCAAGTGCCTCCTCCCAAGGAGCAGCGCCCTCCTAGGTTGTCCCTCCAGGCAGAGCTGAAGGGGCACACCAATATGGAGGTCGACCCTTCTGCGGATCCCCCGCCCGATGCCTTTGGCGGGGAGGACACTGAGATACCCCTGAATGGCTGACGCCACCTGGGTCATCTCTCAGGCCAATGTTGACCGGGCGGCGACGGCGTCAGCCGAGATTATCCCCCACTGCCGGAGAAGACGGGTTCAGGCTCTGGCCGTCCAGGAGCCGTACTGCACCCGGGACAAGAAGACGGTAGTGGGGTTTGAGGGGGCACGGGTGGTCACCGGCGCTAGTCCGGGGAGTTCCCTGGCGCTGCCGTGGTCGTGCTGGACTAGGCCCTGTCGGCCTGAAGCTTGGCCATTTGTGCAGCTCCCACATGGTGGTTTAGCTGACAAGTCGGGCCAGCAGGGTGTATCTTGTCAGCCTCTGCTGCCAGTATAGGCACAACATTGGTCCCTATCTAGTTAGCCTGGACCGGGCGTTGACTGAGCTGCGCAGCCAGCCAGTCATCGTTATGGCCGATGTCAACGCTCGGTCCGAGCGGTGGTGGAATCCCAGACCGCCAAGGGTTACCCACCGCAGAGCCTGGGATAGGGGAGCGACAGTAGAGGAGCTGGCTGACAGGCTCGGCCTGGCAGTTGCCAACCAGCGGGGGCAGCCGGCCACGTTCGCCTCTCTGGCACACGTGGCCCGAAGGGGGGGGGGGTGATTCGAACATCGATGGCACCCTTCTGTCGCCGCGGGCCAGGGGGATATTCCGGGGGGGGGGGGGATGGGCGGTGCAGCCGACATGGTGGACTAGTCAGCACCGCTCAATTCTCCTCCGGGTGGGGCCGTCTGACCATGAGTCTGGCCATGGCCCCGGACCCATGGGGGCAGGTTCCCCCTCGTCGCCGGAGCGCCTTTTTGATGCAGATTGGCTGGGGTTCAGGGAGGCGCTCACCCCCCTGATTACGTCCCTGCCACCACTGGGCGCTGCCCCAGGGAAGAGGGAGGTTGACGCCAGGGTGGGTTCCCTGGTCGAAGCAATTATGAGCTCGGCCAGGGCGGCGATCCCCGCTGGTACCCAGCGGACCCCCTGGGCCCCATGGTGGACGCCTGCCCTTAGGTGTCTGAGAGGCGACGTCTGCAGGGCAGGGAGGAGGGTGAGGCGTGGACCTCAGGAGTCTCGGCGTGTGGCTGCCGAGGTCTTCCTCAGGAGGTGCAGGGCCTATCAGGCGGAGGCGAGGAGGGCACGGAGGCTCCATCGCCGGGAGGGGGTAACCGGAGAGGGGGCTGCTGACCCGTGGGGTCGCCCGTACCCTGCTGCCATGGAAAAGTTTCCCCCCCGCGATGTCCTCAGCACGGGTAGGGTGGGCACCCTCACGTGGGAGGAGGCAGCCGGCGCGCCGAGGCTGGCCCCTCAGACATGGGTGCGAGTCCTGCCCCATTTAGGGGAAGTAAAGGGAGCCGTGTTTGCCTCAAGGCGGAAGAAGGCCCCTGGTGAGGGGACAAGCTCGCCTTCTCAAGCTCCAAGAGCGAGCTCATGTGGAGCCTCGCATGGCCGCCCATTGTAAAGCTGGAGGGCGTGTCGGTCGCCTACTCAAGGGGAGCCTCGCATGGCCGCCCATTGTAAAGCTGGAGGGCGTGTCGGTCGCCTACTGCCGGTAGGTGAAATACCTCGGCGTTGTATTCCAGAAGCGCCAGGGACTTGCGCGCCACGCCGAGGTTGTGTCCGCGAGGGCGGCCACCGCATTTGGCAGGGCGGCGTGGCTGGCGGGCCAGGAGTGGGGTCTCCGTGCGCAGGACCTCCTCGTTATATACAGAGGCCTGTTCCTGGGGATCCTCTTGTATGCCATTGGGTGGTATTACGGCCTCCTCAGGACGACCGACTGGGGACAGTTCCCTGGGGCAGACAGGGGGGCGGAAGAAGCGCTGGCAGTGGCACAATTCACGGAGCGCCTATTGGATGCACAATTCAATGCACTAGGTACCACTCAGATTGCAATCATCCAAGGAACTCCTAATTATTTCCTTTTAACATCTCAAGTTTTCAACTCTGTCTATAGTATTTTCTCTCAACTGATATCCAGGTGTTTTCAATAACCGACCATACTTTTCCTGGAGGCGCTTCGTGGCATGTAGTAGGTACATATTTTGGTTCTTGTCTCCAACAATGTCGTCGAATGCCAGTGGAAGTGTTAGCAGGAGGTGACACATTTTATCGTCAACATCCATTTTTGAACCCATTGCTTCGAGTTCACGGACGAAAGAATCAAACTTTCCGAAATGACTCTGAAGGTCGCTTGTACATTTTAGCGTCAAAAGCTTTTTTCGGGCCATTAATTTCGACATCGTGCTTTTGCGTTCGAATAGTCGCTCAAGGTTTGCTATCATCACGTGGGCCTCCTTTGCTTCCATTAAGTATTCAAGATGTCGATCAGGAATGCACTTGATGATGACACTTCGGGCGATTCGATCTTTTTCTTCATCTTTCTCAGTGGCTTCTGTCTTAGCGGATTGAGCACGACATCTGCTTTCCTTTCTTCTAGGATGGTTTTCACTCTGAATTTCCAATTGCTGAAATTCGTGTGCCCAAGTTGGGGATATCCTTCCTTGTAAAGGTGGTCATCCATTATTCCTTCCAGCTTGGAGACTTGCCGGCCGAACACGTTTTAGCGAATTTTCGAAGAAAAGGAAGCTATTGTTCTCGGTCCAAAATTTTTAAAACTCAAATTTCCGAAAGATTTTTATACCAAAATCCGTTTCAGACCATCCTGAATTCACTACCGAAAGACACCAAAAATTATATGTATATATATATATATATATATATATATATATATATATATATATATATATATATATAGCAAGGATGTCTTCAGTCGGCTAAAACTTGATGACTCATTTCTACTGACACCTGTATCTTCGTGGGAGAGCAATGAGGATTTCTTAAAAGCCAAAGAATCAGTTTTGCATCTGAAAGCTGTGAATGATACAGCAGAGAGAGGTGTGAAACTGATGCAAGATTTTCATGGTTTACTCACGGCAGATGAAGAACAAAAGCAGTTTGTGCTACAGTGTGTGAGCGAACATAGAAAATTATATCCGGATTGCAAAAAAGGAACTCTGAAGAGGAAATATCCATAAAATTCAATCTGTTTGCATTTACTCGATTTCACGAAATTTTGGAATAAAATATGTACCTCATTGTCATTCTAATCTGTGGTTGGTTGCTTATTTCATCAAGTTTTATGACTGAAATATTTCTGTAGACCGCTATTTTTATTCAATCGACTTCAAAGTTTTACCAAACTTTCATCAATCATGCCCGAACACCTGGTAGAAATTTCAAGTTGATGGGACAAGAAGGAAAGGTGGGGCGAATTTTTGAGTGTCCCGAAAATGGTTCCGATACACCGGATTCCATAATTTCAACTTTGGAGTCAATGCGGCACGGGTTAACGTCATCCTAGGGCGAAAATATTTTGCACATGGTAGTTTTAGACCAAAAGGAAAAAAATGGGAGGGTATGCATATTGTTTTTCGAAAAAAAAAATTTTTTCGTCATATATATATATTATATATATATTCCATATCCCGCAATAGTTTTTTTTTCTCAATAGCTGAGATCCAAACTTTGAAGAAGTATTCATTTAATTTACCCCTACACCATTTTTTACACCCATTTCCCCCTTTTTTCCTCCCTTGCTATCAATTTATTTTCTTAAGCAGTGAGTTTTTTCGTTTTTTCTTTTCTTTTTCACCCATATCTCGCAATAGTTTTTATCTCACTAGCTGAGACCCAAACTTTGAAGAAGTATTCATTTAGTTTACCCCTACAACATTTTTTACGCCCTTTCCCCCTTCCTTGCTATCAATTTATTTTCTTAACCAGTTAATTTTTCATTTTTTTTTCTTTTTCACCCATATCTCGCAATAGTTTTTTCCCACTCGCTGAGATCCAATATTCAAGAAGATTACATTTAATTTACCCTCATCACCTTGTTCTTTCTTTCATCCGGTTTCCTTCGTCTTTATTTTTGTTTTCTCGTTTCTCGTTCATAGGTTTCTCAATTAGTTTTCCTTAAAAGAGGTTTTTTTTTGTTTTTTTGTTATTGCATTAATTTGATAGAAGAGCGTTCGTTAATTTTTCGTAGAAGAGTACTTACCTTTATGTAGTATCCATAAAGACCTTTGAAATTACTTCCTTATGAAGAAACATTTATTTTATTACATGATGGTAACACTGCGTAGCTTCTAGTAGGTTCTAGAAGGTTCTCGAAGGATCGAGAACTTCCCGAGCTTATAAAAATGTTGTATGAAATAAATGATCACCATTGTTCTTGTCATCGTCAACCCAAGTGTATTCAGTATAACTCCCTTTCTCCCGGAACATCACACTGGCGACGAGGATGGGATTTCTGGATCGATCTACCTGAGACGACGGAAGGAGATCATCAGTTAAAAAACCCTGCAAGCCGCGAACATCGCCGTTTATGTCGTGAGTAATATTATCACAAACAATCTTCCGTGGAACATTTTGCCGTTTCCAATGGCACCGTATGTGGGGCAGTTGCACACGTTTTCTTCCACGAAAAACGAATGGAAGATCGCGAAGCCAAGGATGATTAGTTTCTTCACGGCCAATAACATTACCGATGTTACAATCAAACAAGCGCTATTTTTGAACTCGCTGGACGAATCAGGTTATAGACTGATGCACAATTTGTGTGTGCCGGACGAGCCGGAAACAAAGTCATATGACGCCTTGGTAAAATTGTTCGATGGCCATTTTATACCGGCCGAGAGCATATTTTCGTTGAGACATCGTTTTTTCAACGCAGGTAGGGAGAAAGGTGAAACATTATGTGACTGGTTGGCTCGGGTGCGATCGCTTGGCGGACCTTGCAAATTTACTGACCTCGATCAACAGGTCATTGATCGTTTCGTTCTGGGACTACCAAAAGGACCAGTTAAAGACCGCCTGTTCGAAGAGGACCCCCCCGATGCTCATCACCTTGTCGTGGTGGGGGGGCCTGAGTTGGGGGTCCCTGCTGCTCTCATACGGGGTGGACGCACCTCGGGACGGCGGGGGCCACTGGCCACTAAGAATGAGCGCTTCCCAGGGGGTGCCAACGGCTCGGCTTTTGTCGGCCGCCGGAACTGGGTTGCCACCAGTAGAGGGTTGTGCTGGGACAACACATGCGTGGCGAGCATGCTGGTGGCGTAGAACTTCCTCTAGCTGGGACCACATCCCTCCGTAAGGTAAAGTGGAACAACACCCCCCAGGAGGGAATAACGCCACTTGTGGTGCCGTCCCTGGGGTCACCTGTAGAAGACTGTGCAGACCCAGTTCATGCGTGGCGAGCATGCAGGTGACTTAATAGGGTACTTCTAGCTGGGTTACCACTACCCTCCATTTGGTAAAGTGGACAGAGTGCGGCTCTTTTAGAGCTTCACTCGAGGCCCGCCACCTACGGGTCTTCAGGTCGATGTGGGCAACCACTAGATCATGCATAGGTACTGGGGATGCAATAAGCCCCTAAGCAGAAGCAGGCTAAATGGCGTAGCCTGCCCTATACGCTGCATTTCCGTCGCACACGTTAGTGAGCCTTTACTTTTGCTCGCCATCGGAGGATTCGGCAAACGGTCACTCGCCTGACACGAACGCATGAGACCTCCTTCCTTCCCTCCCCTCCTCCCCTTTATTTATGTCTTTCGGTAGGTTTTAATAAGATTAATAGGTAGGTAGGGGTTTTCAACGTCTAGGTAGGGTTTCATTCTCATTTTTTTTTTTTATAGGGGTAGGTGTTAGGTCTTTGGCTGGGGTTTAGTGGGTTTTAGATGTAGTTGATATAGGTTTTAATAGCTTGGGGTTTTTTTTTTTTTTTTTTTTTTTTTTTTTTTTTTTCCCGACGGATAGGGGCTTGTTGCACGGCGTGCTCTCCAGGCAGTGCCAGACTGTGGAAACCCTTAAGGGGTCCATAGCGCCAAAAGCAGCAAGGCGGCACTGATACGCGCAGTGCAAGGGATTGATGCCCCTTCTGTAGCCTAAGTCCAGTACACCGCGTACAACTTTACCACACATGCAACACTAGACACGCTCTGCCTGCCTCGGGGGCCTCTGCGGATGGGGAAGCCGTTCTGGTCTCCCTCAATGGGGCCTCCGGAACGCGGAGGGATGGAAAGCAGGTTGACACGCCTGTGGCGCCAGATAGTACAGGGGCCTGTCGGGCCTAGCCAGCATCCGGGAGCTGCCCTATCAGCTGGTGTATAATCTCGCCCTGCCTAGTAGTGCCGGTTGGCGACCGGACGTGGCCCTGCTAGAGCAAAACGTGCAGGGCGGGAGCCCCTCCTTGACCCGCGACGGTTGGAAGCTCCACTAGGGCCACCTTCCCTAGGGGAGTGGACATGGCGAATGGCCATAATCAATAGCCGGCGAGGTTGACTGGCGCGGGGGACGCGTCCGCGGGGTCTCCCACGAGGGGTAGGTAGACACTCACACATAGCAATATACACTCCACAATACACTAGAGAGAGGAGGAGAGGAAGGGAGTATAATAAAATCATGAGCAACACAAAGAAAGAAAATGAGTCTAAGGTGTCTGTTGCGACCGGGGTGACCCACGCCCCATCCCCACCAACTGTAGGTGGTGGAAAAGATGTAGAGAGAGGAGCGGTGAAGGCTGGGGGAGAGGTTCTATGTGGAGAAGGAGGTTCTGCTGTCATTACCCCGTCAGGGCGTGGCACCAGGCCTCGGGTGGGCTCCGTGGGGTCTGGCGACCTTCGCGTTGCCAACATGGACCTCTGGGGTAGGGAGGAGGCGGCCGTGAAGAAGGCGTTGGCGGAGTTGAATAGTTATGTGGCCAGTAACTTCTCGGAGGCCAAGCATGGGCCTTACTTTGAGAAGAGACTGGCCAGGGTTAAGGATAGTATGGAGAGGGTGAAGGAGGAATACAACCGGACCGCCAGGCTTGCCGGAAGAGTGGCAAGTCTGGAGGAAAGGTTGTCCCTAGCGACTAGGAGAATGGAGGAAATAAGCGAGTCCATTTTGGATAAGCTTGAGGAGAAGATAGGTCAGGGAATTGTGGATGAGGTGGAGAAGGCAGTAGGTAGGGCGGTGGAGAGGATAGTTAAGAAGGGGAGAGAGAATGTAGAGATGGTCATGGGTGCAATAGAGGAAGAGAAGAAGGAGATAGGTAGGTTAGAGGATAGTCTTAAGGCTAAGGTAGAAGTCATGATAGAGAAGGCTATTAAGAGGACGGGGGCTGTAGAGAAGGGGATAGCAGAGGCAGTTAGTCAGGGTTCAGATAAGGCGGTAAGTAGGATAGAAGGTATGGGAAGGGAAATAGGCAAGAAGGTGGAGGAAGTAGGTCGTATAGGTAGGGAACTGGGAGATAGAGTAGACAGAGTGGCTGTTCAGGGGGCAGAGGTAGGAGATAAGGTCTTGAAGGCGAGTTTAGAGCTAGGGGCGAAAGTCGATGTAATAGGGCAGGGGATAGATAGTGGGCAGGGGTTGACTTCAGAGGCAGTAGAATCTGCGGTTAACCAGGTTCTTAGGGAACGTAGGGAGGAGCAGGTGCCTGGGACATCAGCGTCCTCGGGGGGTCCCTGGGCTGAGGTTGTTAAGAAGGGGAGAAGTAGGGGCCCTAGGGTAGCGCTAGCGCCGGGGGAGGGAGTAGACGGTGGTAGGAGGGCTTTAAGGGAGAAGCTAGCATCAGTGGCTGGTGGTAGGGAGGCGGACATGAGAGTTCGGGGTGTGTGGAGTGAGGGGAGAGGCCTGGTCGTGGAACTCCTTGATCAGGAGGAGTTGGAGAAGCTAAAGTGCAAGGCTAGGGAGGTAGGTATCGTGGTTAGGAATTCGGGGGGTCTACAACCATGTGTAAGGTTAGATGGGGTAGAGGTAGGATTTAAGAAGGAGGACCTCGCGGATGCCATTTGGGCGAAGAACGCGAGGGATTTAGGAGGGGATAAGGAAGGTTTTATTAGAGGGTTTAAGCCAGTTAGAGTGCTAGGAGGTGTTAGGACGGGGAGGGTTGCATGGGTGGTTAGGGTGAGCCCGACGGTCTTCAGGACCCTTGAGGGGCTCGTGAGGCTGTATTTGGGGTTAGGGACAGTTAGGATTCAGGAATTTATAGAGGTAGTTCGTTGTTGGAGGTGCAATAAGTACGGGCATATAGGGAGTAGGTGTCGGGATAGGCCAGTGTGTGGAAGGTGCGGGAGTGAGAGACATGTGACAGGGCAGTGTGATGCGCGGGAGATTAGGTGTTCCAACTGTTATAGGGAGAATAGGAAGGCCGACCACGTGGTGTTTAGCACCACCTGTCCGCTATATCAGGCGGAGGTCAGGAGGGTGAGGAACCGAACTGATTATGGTTAGGTTCCTCCAGCTCAATGTGGACAGGAGGTCCAAGGCAGCGACGGAGGCTAGGACGGTGGCCGTGAAAGAGGGCATTGGGGTTTTGATCCTCCAAGAGCCCTACACGGTCGAGGGGAAGCTGGTTGGGATGGGTGTAGGCAGTAGGGTGGCGGTCTCCCATGGGGATAAGCCCTGGGCGGCCGTCGTTGTCTTGGACCCGACTCTTGCGGTCATGGAGGTTGGTCTTTTGAAAGATGAGTATTGTGTGTGCGTGGAAGTTAGTGCGAAGGGAGAAGAGAGTGTGTAGGTATGTGGTTAGTATGTACTGTAAGGCTGGGGTGGCGTATGATGGGTTTTTGGAAAAGCTTAGGCAGGTTAGGAGGGTTCTGAATGGGAAGCGAGTGATTGTGGGTATGGATGCGAATGCGAAGAGTGAGAGATGGGGTGCTGATAGAACAGATGAGAATGGGGAAAGGTTAGGTATGGTGGTGGATGAGATGAGCTATCTACTGATGAATGATTGTGAGCAGGGGCCCACCTTCGAGTCTCCGCGGGGTCGGTCATTTATTGACGTAACCTTAACCGCGGGGGCCGCAAGGGGGGTCACCACTGAGTGGAAGATCAATAGGGATTGGACAACTAGTTGGCATATGGCCATCACCTTTCAGGTAGGGCAGGGAGTAGATAGGGATAGTGGGTCAGATAGGAGGGGCGATAACAGGTTCAATATAGGTAAGGCTGATTGGGATAGGTATAGGGAAGTGCTAGGAGAAAATGTAGAGAGCTTGGGAGAGGTTAGGGTTAGGACTAGGGAAGGGGCCATCCTTAGAGTAGAGAAGGTGGAAAATCTTATTATTTCTTCAGCTCGGGCGGCTATTCCTGTGGTGAGACCTCACCCCAGGAATGTGCCTTGGTGGTGCCCGGAGCTGGAGGCCAAGAAAAGGGAGGTGATAGGGCTTAGAAGGGAGTTTCAGAGGGAGAGGGATCCAGAGGTTAGGATTAGGAAGAAGGAGGTTCACAGAGTAGCTAGGCTGGGTTATAATAAGATGGTTAAGGAAAAAAAGAAAAGTAGCTGGGAAGAGTTCGTTACTAGGGAAACAGAGGGGAATGCTTGGGGTCTAGTTTATAAACTTAGTAGGAAAAAAGTTAAGCCTAAGGAGGTCTTAGGGTGTATAGGTCAGGGGTCTGTTAGCATGGAAGAGTCGGCTAGGGTTTTGTTGGGGGAGTTGTTGCTGGATGATGATGTAGGTAATGAAGGGGACTGGCATAGGGATGTTAGGAATAGGAACGCGAACTATAGGAATAACAGTAGGACTTATATATCAGAGGAGCATGTGAAGGAAGCGGTGTGGGCCGTCAAGCTGTCGAAGGCGCCGGGGTATGACAGGATAGTTGGGGAATTTATTAGGGAAGGGTGGGCTATATTGAAAGCCTACCTAGTGGAGATGTTTAGGGCCCTCCTCAAGTATGGAATTTTTCCAAGGAGGTGGCGGAGAGGGGTAGTGGTGGCCTTGCTCAAGGGAGAGGATAAGGATCCCTCCTTGAGCAGATCGTATAGGCCTATCACTCTCCTCCCCGTGCTGGGTAAGATTTTTGAAAAGATAATGGTAGCTAGGCTAGAGGGTATATTCTATAGGGAGATGAGTGATAGGCAGTATGGGTTTATGAAGGGTAGAAATACAGAGGATGCAATGAATAGAGTTAGGGAAATTGTGGAGAGAGCGGAGACGAAGTATGTAATGGGGATCTTCTTGGATATGGAGGGCGCCTTCGACAGGGCCTGGTGGCCTCATGTCCTGGGCTGCCTTAGGGAGCGAGGAGTGAATGGAGATGTGTGGAGAGTAATGTGCGACTATTTGAGGAGTAGGACTGCAGAGATGGATGTAGGTGGTAGGAGAGTTTGGAAAATGTGTGATAGAGGGTGTCCCCAGGGCTCTGTCATGGGGCCCCAGTTGTGGAAGTTGATAATGGAAGGTTTGATTGAGTGTGTGACCGGTATGAATGTGGGTGAGGATGAGTGGGTAGACATAGTGGCGTTCGCAGATGATGGGGTTATTTTGGTTAAGGGTAGGTCTAGGGCACAGTTAGAGGAGAGGGGTATGAATGTGATGAGAGTGGTGAGTGAATGGTGTGTGAAGAGTAAAATGAAGCTTTCAGCAACAAAAACGTTAGGTATGATGCTTAAGGGCAAATTTGATAGGGAACGGCGGCCCAGGGTTCTCCATGGCGGCCTGACCCTCAAATTTGTAGATAGCTTGCGTTACTTAGGAATAATATGGGAAGAAGGGTGGAGGATTAATAGGCATGTAGATAGTGTAGTAGAAAAAGGTAGGAAAGCGATGGAGGGGTTAGTCAGAATGGCAGCTAGGGATTGGGGAATTAAAAGGAGAGAAATCATGAAAGTTTACCACGGAATGTATGTCCCAATAGTAGTTTACGGTGCTGGTGCATGGGGGGACCTGCTGACGGCCCATACACGTAGAAGGCTGATCAGCGGTCAAAGAAGGGTGCTGGTGTCAATGGTTAGGGCCTATAGGACCATCTCAACGGATGCGGTATGCGTGATAGCCGGGGCCTGCCCGATTGATATCGAGTTGGGTAGACGTTGGGCAGGTTACTGGCTGAGAGTGAATGGGAGAGTAGAGTGGCTGGGTAGGATAATTGTAGGGGTTAAAAGGAAACGTATGCTTGAGAAGGTGTTGATGCATGAATGGCAGGATAGATGGGATGTGAGTATGAAGGGTAGGTGGACGTATGAGTGGTTACCGAGTGTGTTTGAGAGGGTGAATGCTGAGTGGATGGTCTTCGACTTCCACACGACTCAGTTGATTTCTGGTCATGGGGATTTCGAGGACAGGTTGCATGGGTTTAATTTAAGGGAGAATGGGTTGTGTGAGTGTGGAGAGGCGGGCACCGTCCATCATGTTGTCTTTGACTGTGCTCTATTTGCACAGGAGCGCATGAGGGCGGTGTCCAGAGTGGGAGAGCTGGGGTTGCAATGGGATAAGAGTGTGGTGAGAGTGGAGGAAGGGTATGAAGTGTGGAAGGGGTATGCTTGGGAGGTCTTGGAGAAGAAGGTGGGGTGGTCCGTGGGCCCTGCCATTGGTGCCAGCTAGGTAGGTAAGTAGATCTTCATTGTCTGTGATATTAGGTGATAGGTTTGTGATATTAGTATGTAAGTTAAGAATGTGTAGCTAGGTTTTAGATAGGTAGGTTAGTCCAGCACAGGGGCGGCTGAATATCAAGTAACC